>ML315306.1:0-42674 GCA_005239505.1 Nicotiana paniculata
AGTTTGAGATTAATGAAACCATCAACAATAAAAGCGGACATAGGCAAAACATGAAAATCAAATAAATCACACTTTTTTTTTAAAATTAATTCAAGCCAAGATTAAGTCAATAAAGCGACCGTGCTAGAACTACGGGACTCGGGGAATGCCTTACACCTTTTTTCCGGTCAACAAAATTCCTTACCCGGACTTTGCCTTTTGCAGACCAATAATAAAAGAGTTAAATCTTCCTTTGACTAGAGATTCAAATAAATGGTGACTTGGAACACCGAAAAAATCAATTCCAAGTGGCGACTCTGTAAATAAAATAATCCCTACTCAAATTTGTCACTTTAATTGGAAAAACCCTTTAACCCGCAATCCACAATAACACATCTTTTGGGAGGGGTAGAAAATGGGTGTAACAATAAGTAGTTAATAATTGGTTATTTAATTAATAATTAGTTATTGGTTATTATTTTGAATTTAAATATCTATAAAATAATAAAATTAAATATTTATAATATAAAAACAAAAATTAAATTGGAGAGTAGTTTCAATTGTCCAATTGTCCATTTAAATTGGAGAGTAGTTTCAAGTTGGAATCTTTAACTTATTTTAAAATAAAAAAACTAAAATTACAAAAAAATACCGCCAATTCAAAATTTCTTTTTTCTTAATAATAATTTTGTTTTATTTTTTAAAAATAATTTTTTTATTTATTCTGAAAATATTATTGAGAATAATAAAATAAAATATAAAAATATTTATCTTTTATTATACTAGCTATATTAAAAAAACAAAGATAAAAAAAAACTACTCATTCAAATTGAGGAATGATTTCAAGTTGGAGTTTAAAAGTTATTTTAAATATTATTATTATTATTATTATTATTATTTATTATTATTATTATTATATCTATATCTTTATCTATATCTATTATCTATTATCTATTATCTATTATTATATAATAAAAGGAGAGGTAAAATCACCATATTAAGTCAAGTGACATAACTATAACATGACAAGTGTACATTTTTATGACAGAACTCCAAGAAAGTTTGAATTTTAAAATCTATATATTATTAAAAGGAGAGGATAAAGCCCTCTCATTAAGCCAACTGACATCATAAGAAAAGCCGCATGACATAAGTAGTTAATAATTGATTATTTAGTTAATAATTAGTTATTGGTTATTATTTTTGAATTTAAATATTTATAAAATAATAAAATAAAATATTTATAATATAAAAACGAAAATTAAATTGGAGAGTAGATTCAATTGTCCTATCCATTCAAATTGGAGAGTAGTTTCAAGTTCGAGTCTTTAACTTATTTTAAAATAAAAAAAACTAAAATTACAAAAAGAAACCGCCAATTCAAAATTTCTTTTTTCTTAATAATAATTTTTGTTTTCCTTTTTTAAAAATAAAAAAAGTTTATTTATTCAGAAAATATTATTTAGAATAATAAAATAAAATATAAAATATTTATCTTCTATTATATTAGCTATATTAAAAAACAAAGATAAAAAAAAACTACTCATTCAAATTGAGGAATGGTTTCAAGTTGGAGTTTAAAAGTTATTTTAAAATATTATTATTATTATTATTATTATTATTATTATTATCTTTATCTATATCTATTATCTATTATCTATTATCTATTATTATATAATAAAAGGAGAGGTAAATCACCATATTAAGTCAAGTGGCATAACCATAACATGACAAGTGTACATTTTTAGGACAAAGCTCCAAGAAAGTTTGAATTTTAAAATTAGGTTATAATAAAAAAACGAAAATTTAAAAAATAAAAAAATATCAATTGAAATTGGGGAGTTGTTTCAACAATAAATTTGGAGATTCAAAAATAATTTAAAATTAAAAGGAGAGGATAAAGAGATCTCCTTAAGCCAAGTGACGTCATAAGAAAATGTCACATGACATAAGTAGTTAATAATTAGTTATTGATTATTATTTTTGAATTAAATATCTATAAAATAATTAAATAAAATATTTTATAATATAAAAACGAAAATTAAAAAAATATTCCATTCAAATTAGAGAGTAGTTTCAAGTTGGAGTCTTTAAATTATTTTAAAATAAAAAAACTAAAATTACAACAAAAAAAAAACACTAATTCAATATTTCTTTTTAAGAATTTAAGGAACCAACAATTAGGGTACTGGATGTTTGGATATTTCACTTCTAAGAGGAAGATTGCATTCAACTATATCTCCCAAAAGAGTTGCTAGAGGATTACAAATACAAAATAAAAGTAAAATATTGAATGTAATTTATCATATACGTAAATCAACATAATAGTGGTATATTTATAATGTAATTTAAGAGACCATATTTTCTTTAATAATTATGGTAATCAATCAAAATAACTTAATCTTATATATTCAATAGCTATGAAAGAGTCTCATATGTTGAATTAGCAAATAAGCTGATAGTTAGGATTTTACAAAACCAATATAATTTAATGTGCTCAAATAAACTAAATCACATGTTGACATGATATTATCAATCAACTTAAAATAAAGTGTTGGATTACTTTGAATTTGAGATGAGAAATCTTTTTATATTAGAATGACAAAAGTTTAAATTAAGAAATTTCAAGTAACTCATTAAAATTTTAGAAATATAATAAATTTATAATATAGATAATTTTAATAATGATTGGAATTATTATTAAATATTATGTTAAAAATAATATAGAGAGAAAATTTAATTTTTAATCTTGAAGATGAAAAAGCCACTGGACAATTTTAAGACAATATCTATTAGCTTATTTGTTTTGGGCCATGTTAATTTTCATATTATTTGTAGCACAACCAATATAATTACAATATTTGAGTATCATTCAAAAATTATTCGATAATTATATAATTCATTTAATTTAATTACAGTAAATTTTTATTATTGAATAGGTGAGACGATAATTATCATGATTTAGTTTAAACCATAATCTAACATGCTCAAACAAATTAGATTATACTTTTAATATTCTTCAATAAAGTCGTAATGGGCTCATAGCCTAAGTAACACGCGAGCCCCAATCACGAGATCAACGCGGTCCACTGCTCCACTATAAAGAACATACAGGGAATACAGAATAGTTCAAAATTTCGAAACAGCTACTCTACAAAAGAAGAGATGGCGGGAAACGATTCTCAGAAGCAATTCCTCACTCTAATCCGCGACTTCGCATCTGAAAAATCTCAAGGAGGTTCGTTTTTGCTTCTTCATTTCCTCCTTCAAAATTCGTATGAAATTCTTCACTGGATGATTCAACTTATTTTATTACTGGAAAAATTAAAATTGATTTTTTGAGCTATAATACTTCAAAATTTTCAGAGCGAAGAATAATAAATCTTAAGAAACGAATTCAAGAGCTTCAATCGGAGCTTGAAGTTGCAAACACTGAGGTTGAAGAGGCAAAACATCAGAAGGAGACTGCTGACCAAGAGCTCAAAGGCTACGAAGTTGAATTGGCCAGGAATGAATCTGCTATTCAAACCCTAGAGGTTTTCAATCTCATTCGTATTTGTATATACGGTTACCTTTTTTTTGTTAACGCTTTAAGCTTATCGAAGTATATTTAATTAGTTGAAATTTGAACTGCTGATAAATTCTTTTTACGATTTTCTAAGAGATCCGTTTCTATTACGTTATAGGAAAGGATCGTTTTGATTCAAGATGAATTATCAGCCTACGGGTCTGATGTAGAGGCTCTTAAGGTAAAAGTTGACTTGAGGTTATGTTCTCCTTTAAGGCGCACATAATGCTCCCTTGGCTTGTATTGATTTTTGATGTTTATACTTGTTTATATTAGATTGTATTTGTACTTATTTATATTTGTAAATTTGAACATTATTTTGTTGTATTGGCTTGCTAACAATGACGCTGTTTCTTCTTATGAACTCGTTGGTCAATTGATGATATCTGAACTGTGAAAAGAACAAAGAAGCAGAAACTCGGTAACTACATGCTTCCTTCAGTTTACGTTTCAACTCTTTTTGTTCTATTACAATCACTTTGACTAAGAAGAAAATGCATGTTTAACTCAATTTAGCGTTGTGAAAAGAATCTCATCGAAATTTTCTCTCTCGTTGTATCTATCGTTTGCTTATGCAGAGATGACTTCATTGAGAAAATGTTGGATCTCAATGCACAGATAAGGTACAGTTTGTTGAATTAAGTAATCGGTAGTGTTCTCTTTTATTGTGTGTCCTTAATAAGCAGTAATCTTTAACTATTGAAATGACTGTATGAAGTAAGATTAGTTAGGTAGCTAATTTGATGTTTTTTCACAAAAAATGTCAATAAGGTCTAAAGCTCCAATACTGTAGCTTTTTTCAAACATACAATAGCTAAGTACAGATGGAGAGATAAAATAGTCTCTTGTCAATCCATGCTGATGTTAGAAGAGCTAACTTAGTCATCGTTCTTCTTATATCTAATTTGCATTTACACGTACCTGGCCCAAGTAATACTTACTTGGCATTGCTTGGCTGCCACTCTTATTATAGGAGATCTAGTTTGCATTTATACATACCATGGCCTAAGTAATACCGCATGGCATTGCTCTAACGGTGATTCAGTTTGTAATACTTGAAGATTGGAGATCATCTATCTATATTGTTCTTTAGTCATGCTTATAAACTTTCATGTCATGATGCAACAAGTAATTATGCTTGGGGAGTGATCATAGCTGTTAAATGAGAAAGAGAAGCACTTGACTTTCTGCTTTAAAATCTACTTTTACAATGATTATGTGGTTTTTGTTTTGCTTTTCAAAATAATTTGGTGATATTGTATGGTAACAGAAACAAAGACTTTTTGATTAAGCTGCTAGTCATCTAGCCCATATTGTACCTCACTAGTTCAGTTCTGATATCAGAACTATGTCAATTCTATAAATTGGGTGTGATCAAGCAGTCTTATTGCTGATTTAGTACATATTCCCTCCTGTCACAGTCATGCACATTAGTTGTTCTACTGGCATAGTCTAGACATGGAGAGTCCAATGCACAGTAAATATTCTCCACTGTTGTGGTAGTATTTATTATTTAAAACCATGTTTCTTTAATTTGGCAAAAAAAACTGTTATCTAGTGCCAGTCTTGCGAGGGCACTTTATATCTCAAATGTAGTAATCAAAGTGGCTCGTTAACTCGACCACAGAAAATATTGTGGCCAGAGATAAATCTATCTGTTTCTGTTCTAACTTGAAGCTTATTCATTTGGATTTCGTGACTACACTATCTATATTGAGATCTAGCTGACCTGCTGTTAAATGGCTCTACTTTTTCTACTGAACTGGATGCAGGAAATTCCATGAGACAAGAGCCTCTATATTCCAAAATGATAATTGCAGCGAGTCAGCATCAAAGCCTGGTGTGTTATCGCACATAGATAAGCTCTCTTCTTTTTGTTATGTGTTGGGGTGTTTTTGTAAAGACTTCCAAAAGTTATATTGTTGCTTCAATACAACAGCTTCTTCAAGTTGATAAAGAATTGTTTTACACCTGCACAAGCAGGTCCAGCAAAAGCCAAACCAGAAGATGCTGAAGCTGTCAAAAGAGACCTCCAGAATAATTTGGCTCAGATAGTTTCCCAGATCACTAAGGAAGAAGAGGAGTACCGAGTTGAACAGAATATTCATAGTCAGGCAAGTAATTATGTTTTTGTTACGCTTGTCTGTTCTCATTTCCTTTCTTCTATTGCTATATGTCTGGTTATTAGTATTTGGAGAACTAAGTACATCGATCTGTGTGGTGTTTTTCAGCTTGAAGAGGAGTTGAATATTTTGGAAAGGAAAGCATCACTGATAGAGGGAATCACAAAAGAAAATATGGAAATGCAGGAGTTAGCCAGATATCCTTAAATCGTTATTGTTTGGAGTCCTGCTTCTTATAGCTAATTGTTTACTAGGTTCAACTCATTGGTGGAGAGAGAAATGAGTCGACAGTGGATCTCGAAATTTTATGAGACGTTCCACTTTTTCTGCAAAAATTATCTTATTCTATTCCTGAAAAACTCTTTCACACCTCAAAATGATACTTATGGAATTAGCACTCATGACTCATGAGTTACATTCGTCAGCAACTATTGTATCCTTGACTGGACGCAAGCAGACTTCTGAATTGGAAAACAGATGTGCTTCCCTTGGTGATGAGCTACAAAGGAGGTCGGTATGTCCCAGTTGCCATAGGGACAACACAGAGGCATTAGGTGAAATTGTTCAGGCAGGCAATGAAAATTAGCTTCTTGTAAGTAGTCCTGGACATTACGCTGATGATAGTCAAAAGCAAGACATTGAGGTGCTTACATATCTGCTCTTATGTCTCCACTGGATTTACTTTTGGCTAAGCTTTACTCTACTATAGATAGGGCTAGTTTGCATAATTGACACTCCTAGTTTTTCTACTCATTTCCTCTATACTTCCAAAGAACAAGTGTAATGAAAGCTGTAAAATGAAAGCATACTTTTACCCCGAGGATAGTTGTATTTCTGTTCCTTCAGTTTTCTCTGGTATTTCTTAAGAAAAAAGTTAAATATACTAGCCTCTGATTCCTAATAAAATTGTTGTCGCCGCCCGTCGCCCATGGTCCACCTCCTATTGTTGGTGTTCCCGGATATACTATTAACTATGCGGTTTAGACATAGTATTTTATTTTATTCTTTATGGAACAATTATATATTTAATTTATTCAATTCAATAAAGTACTATTTTAAATAAATCATTTGTTACATGTGTGTCCTTTTAGTTTTGTAGTAGACAATTTAGTGTATGGAGTCTTAGCTCATGCACGGAAGATTAAATTGTTTGTTCTCATAATTAATAAATTTTGTTCACAATCAAAGATATTATTGGACAAAATATATTGATGATTGTAGCACAAGATTATAGTATAATTTGTCTTGATTATGGGAGTGATTTTCTTCGACTTCTTGTGCTAGTATACTCAGTGTATATTGAACGGACCAAGTAGAGAAAAGATGTTTTTGTACTGAAAAGAGTAATATTAAAACGTGTTGTTTAATGATACATGTTTAGTATGATTATTCTATGTCAAAAATATTTTTTATTAGTATCTTAATTCTGAAATGATGAATTAATATACACATGCATAAACGGTGGTGTTATATTTAATGACAGTCTGTTTAATTAAGTTTTGATGAATATCAATTTGTTTTTTTTTTATAAAAACATGACTGTTTCTTGAATGCTATTAATTATGTAATTATGGATTAATACATATATGCATAAACAGTGAATTAGTTATGTAATTATGGATTAATATACACAATTATGAACATTGGCGTTTTCTTTTAACAGTGAAAAACATACTGTTTTTTTTACAATTCTGTGTGAACATGTTTTTATTATTATTATAATAATATTATTATTATTTTGAGTTCTGAAATCATGTTTTAACATACAAGAGTATATTATGTGATTTGAACAAGTCAAAATAATAAAAACACTCAAAACAGCCAAAAACAGAATTCTACAAATAGGTCATGATTTTAGAATTCTGAAATTTTGTCGAACTCTGATTGACCTCAAATTTGGTAGGTTCATCGGATTGAACTCCGATTGAACTCATGATTTTGGGCATTCGGGGTCGTTTAGATGAGTTTTTTTTGGCTATTTTTATATTTTCTGGAAATTTTTTTTAATAAAAAGAATTTTTAAAAGAAATCTGTGATGGTATGGTTCAATTTTCATTGTTTACAATCATGTTTTACAGTAATATAATGAATTTATATGTTGACATAGGTCTTCTTCCCTATCGGATAAATTCATTATACATGATTACTGTAGTTTTGCCTCTAGTTATTTGATTGCTTATATTAACTCTCCAACTGCGTTATATGTTGATTCAATGAAACTAGAGTTTACAAAAGTGATATTTACCTATCTTAAATTAACAGTTTACTCTCCATCTGAGTTGGTCCTGTTTAAATTTATGGGGTTAATATCTTACATCACTCATATATTTTGCATGAATAGTTAAGTTTCCCTAACGAATCTAACTGTTCAATGAGCATGGTTATATGTGTAATGTGCTGTTTTTGAATTTAATTATTCTAAATACATAACTAATGATCTATTTATGTAAATATCTCTCAGATTAACCAAGTTTTCATTCAACCCACTTACCTCAATTATGAACCAAAACAAGTTAGAGGGATCAAATTATGTTAACTGGAAAAGAAACCTTGATATTGTCCTAACTGCTGAAGGTTACAAATTTGTAATCAATGAGGAGTGCCCAGAAAAACCTGAAAATGATCCTGATGATCAGGTTAAGGCCTATGACAAAAGGTTAAGGCTGATGAGATGACGCGATGTTACATCCTTGCCTCTATGGCGAATGTTTTGCAACATCAGCATCAGTCTATGGGGTCTACTTACGACATGCTTGAAAGTCTCAAAGAGATGTTCGGTGAGAAAAATCGTGCAGCTAAGCAGACTGCCATGAAAGCCCTTTTGAACACCAAGATGGCTGAAGGATCATCGGTCAGGGGCCATGTTCTGAAGATGATGAGTCTTCTGAATGAACTGGAGGTCCTTGGAGCCTTGATTGATAAGGAATCTCAAGTTGAGATGGTCCTACAGACTCTGCCTGACAGTTTTCAGCAATTTCGCTTGAACTATAATATGAACAAAATGGATTTGTCACTAGCGAAATTGTTGAATGAGCTGCAAGCGGCAGAGTCTATTATCAAACAACAAGCTCCAGTTGTGGCACTCAATGTTGAGAAAGCTTCAGTTTCTAAGTCGAAAGACAATAAGAAAAAGAAGAAGGCTCAAAAGGTTTTGGCACCTGGTGGTGCGGCTGGTGTGAAAAAGCCCAAAGGCAAGTGCTATCATTGCAAGCAGCCTGGGCATCACAAGAAGAAATGCCCTGCCTATCTGCCAAAGTTGAATAAGCAAGGTAATTCAAATTTAAATGTCGTTTAAACTTGTTTAGCAGCTGTTTCTACCATGTTTTAGTGTGTAGATTCGGGAGCCACTAATCATATCTGCACTACTTTGCAGGGGTTTCAGGAAACGCAACGGCTAAGTGAGAATGAAATTTACGTATTTCAAGCCAATGGCGAGCCAGCACCAGCTTTAGCTTTAGGAAATATTGGAGTTTCGTTTAGTAGTGATAGAGTTTTAGATCTAAAAGATGTTCTCTATGTACCTTCCATTAGAAGCAATTTAATTTCGGTTTCGAAAATAATGGATGCTGGTTATAATGTTTATTTTGCTAATAACTCTGTTGTTATTAAGTTTAATAAATGTTTTATCTACACTGCTGCTAGAGTACATGACCTTTTTATTCTTGATATATCTCCTCGTGTGCTACAACAACCAAAAGAATTGAATAACATTAATCTGCCACATAAAAGAAAACGTATTTCTGAATTGAGTCAAACTTATTTGTGGCACTTACGTCTAGGTCATATAAATCTAAATAGGATTTCGAGATTGGTCTCTGATGGACCATTGAGTTCATTGAAAGTGGAGTCACTACCAACATGCGAATCCTGTTTAGAAGGTAAAATGACCAAGAGATATTTTCCCTCAAAAGGAAATAGAGCCAGTGATAAGCTAGAACTAATTCACTCTGATTTGTGTGGCCCTATGAATATACAAGCAAGAGGTGGTTTTGAGTATTTTGTGACTTTCACAGATGATTACTCAAAATATGGATACATTTATCTGTTGCAGCGTAAGTTTGAATGCTTTGAGAAATTCAAAGAATTTAAGACGGAAACGGAGAAACGACATGATAAATATATCAAAAACATTGTGATCTGATCGTGGTGGTGAATACCTTTCTGCGGAATTCATAAAATACTTATCAGATAATGGAATTACATCTCAATTATCTGCCCCAGGAACACCACAACAAAATGGTGTGGCAGAAAGAAGAAATAGGACACTTATGTAAATGGTTAGATCAATGTTAAGTTATTCTGATTTGCATTCTTCCTTTTGGGGATATGCTTTAGAAACAACAAATTACATTCTAAAGTTGGTTCCTTCAAAGTCAGTACCTTCAACTCCAGTAGAATTGTGGACGGGGGCGCAAGCCAAATTTATGGCACATTCGGGTTTGGGGTTGTCCAGCACATGTGCTGAAAGAGAAAGCGGATAAATTGGAATCAAGGACAGAAGTATGCATTTTTATTGGATATCCAAAAGGAACTAAAGACGGTTTGTTTTATTGTCCCAAAGAAAAGAAGGTTATTGTTACGACAAATGCTAGATTTTTAGAAGAGG
The DNA here is from genome assembly GCA_005239505.1 of Nicotiana paniculata. NCBI lineage: Eukaryota > Viridiplantae > Streptophyta > Magnoliopsida > Solanales > Solanaceae > Nicotiana > Nicotiana paniculata. The sequence goes on from ML315306.1 coordinate 10,277, forward strand.
GCTATTTAATGAACCATATTCCTAGAAGTAAACTAGTTTTACAGGAATTAAATAATGGAGTAACTAAAGACTCATCTCTAGAACGTATCCCGGAATCCAGTATTGACATACCACTGCACTGTCGTAGTGGGAGAAATGTCAATAGGCAGTAGATTGCACAAAAGCAATTGCCTGACATCTCACTACCCCAAAGTAGTGGGAGTAATGTTGAGCAACCTCAGATTGTTGAACAACCTAAAACTGTTCTGCAGCCTGCTCTCCAAGAAGAAGCTAATGATATCCCAACACCGCAAGGTGTGGAGGATAACATTGAGGCTTCAGTTCCGGAAAATGATGTTGTGATTCAACAACAAAATCAGCCTCCACCTGTAGTGACTAGTCGTAGTGGGAGAATTATTAGAAAACCTCTCCGATTTGCGCTCTTGGGAGAATCTTATGATAGAATCCCTGAAGAGCCTAATACATAACCTATTAATTACGATGAAGCACTACAGGATACAGATGCTGATAAATGGGTCGATGCTATGAAATCTGAAATGGAGTCCATGTAATCCAATCAAGTCCGGGATCTTGTATAACCACCTACTGGAGTCAAACCCATTGGTTGTAGATGGATCTATAAGAAAAAGAGAAGAATGGATGGAAAAGTGCAAACTTTTAAAGCTAGGCTTGTTGCAAAAGGGTTTACTCAAAAAGAAAGGATCAGTTATAAGGAAACCTTTTCGCCAATAGCCATGCTTAAATCTATTAGGATTCTCTTATCCATTACTATTCATTACGATTATGAGCTTTGGCAAATGGATGTCAAGACGACTTTTCTAAATAGAAGTCTTGATGAGTGCATCTATATGGCACAACCAGTTGGTTTCATTAAAAGTGGCAATGAGCACATGTTGTGTAAATTAAAGAAATCCATTTATGGATTGAAACAAGCTTCTAGAGCATGGAACACTTGTTTTGACGCATCGATTAAAACCTTCGGTTTTAATCAATGTGAAAATGAGTCTTGTGTCTATAAGAAGTGGAATGGAGATAAAGTTACATTTTTGGTTTTGTATGTAGATGATATTTTGCTCATAGGAAATAATGTGAGCATGTTGAATTCAGTAAAGGAATGGTTGTCCTCACGTTTCGATATGAAGGACTTGGGACAGGCAGCACATATCCTTGGGATCAAGCTTATGCGAGATCGCAAGCAGAGGATATTAGGCTTGTCACGAGCACTTTATATTGATACTATTCTCACCAGATTTAGCATGCAAGATTCCAAGAAAGGCTTTCTCCCTTTTAGACATGGAATCTCTCTGTCGAAATATCAGTTCCCAGAAACGACTGATGAGATAAAAAAAATAAAGGCGGTCCCTTATGCTTCTGCTATAGGGAGTCTCATGTATGCTATGTTATGTACTAGACCTGATATCTGCTTTGTAGTTGGCATGGTTAGTAGATTTCAGTCTAACCCTGTACGAGAACACTGGAATGATGTTAAGCATATAATCAAGTACTTGAAAAGGACTAGAGATTATATATTGGTGTATCACTCAGGTGATCTTGCACCCATTGGCTATACTGATTCAGATTTCCAGTCAGATAGAGACTCTAGAAAATCTACCTCAGGATATGTTTTTACCTTAGGAGGTGGAGCCATAAGTTGGAGGAGTATCAAGCAATCATGTGTTGCTGATTCCACCATGGAAGCCGAATATGTGGCTGCATCTGAGATAGCTAAAGAGGTTGTTTGGCTCAAGAACTTTCTAAAAGAGCTTAATGTAGTTCCTTCGGTTCAAGCACCGATTGTACTTTATTGTGACAATAGTGGTGCAGTTGCAAACTCGAAGGAACCAAGAAGCCATAAAAGGAGTGAACTTATTGAGTGTAAATATCACTTAATTCGGGACATAACTCAAAGAGGTGATGCAAGAGTGTTGAAGGTTGCGTCAGAGGACAATTTGGCAGACCCATTTACGAAGAGCTTGACACAAAAGAATTTTGACAAGCATGTAGAAGGAATGAGTGTTAGAGTAGTAGACGCATGGTTATGAGCCTAAGTGGGAGATTGTTTGGATATACTATTAACCATGCGGTTTAGACAGTATTTTATTTTATTCTTTATGGAACAATTATATATTTAATTTATTCAATTCAATAAAGTACTATTTTAAATAGATCATTTGTTACATGTGTGTCCTTTTAGTTATGTAGTAGACAATTTAGTGTATGGAGTCTTAGCTCATGCACGGAAGATTAAATTGTTGGTTCTCATAATTAATAAATTTTGTTCACAATCAAAGATATTATTGGACAAACTATCTTGATGATTGTAGCACAAGATTATAGTATAATTTGTCTTGATTATGAGAGTGGTTTTACTCCGACTTCTTGTGCTAGTATACTCAGTGTATATTGAACGGACCAAGTAGAGAAAAGATGTTTTTGTACTGAATATATAAAATATTTTCTCTAATTCATTAAATGAGCTTATACTCCTAATCTTGATATAATTATTATGATCAATGTAATTTGTTTATTGTTTTGATTTATCAAAAGGTACGACTCTATTTCGAGTTAGTGTATGCCTAATAGATTGAACAATAACGAATAAAATTTGTGAATAATAATTAGTTGATAGAATTCTTGACTCGGTTTTGAGTTTGATGATACCCCTTTATATAAGATTATAAGTTTTCATGTAAAAACCTGACCGGTGGATTTTGTATCCGTCACATGAAATAGTTTAAGCGGAATTGTAAAGGATTTAATTAGTTGATTAAATTAAATTTTCAGTGATTTAATTTGATTAACTGGTATTTGAGATCTTAACATGGGGAGTTAAAATAAGTGTTATTGAATTTTCGAAATTCATACTGAGGAGTTCAATTGCAGTTTTTTAGTGGAATAAATTTCAATTAATTATAGTAAGAATTAATTCATGCTAATTTCGAATTAATGTTATAATTGGTAGTCTCTTATTATTTTTGTGGTCTCTGCTATACCTAGTAAAACCTGGACAAGACTTGGGTAAAAAGTGTCTTGGGAGAAAAGCATCCGTTAGAGTTAGAGTAAGATTCTACTTGTGCAAGTAGAATCCTACACGTTTTTGGAAGACAATTTTCGGCCAAAATAACTCTATTTAAGGAGGACGAATTTCACCTAATTACTTACTTTCAGAGTTGTATTGTTTTTGCCCACCCAAAAGCAAAATCGTCCAAAGTTTTATTAGGCATATAGCAGAAGACTGCAACCCTGGATTCTTGCTATTTGGAAGCTTTGTCCAACGATTTCAAGAGGTTAGTGCTTCTAATCTTGTGATTATAGCATTGTCTAGTTTACATGTATTAGATGTCTGGTTTGTTTGGTTGCTTCCGCTGCGCATGTTCTAACAGTTAGGGGGGGGGNTGGAAGCAATTGATTTGTAACTTGTAAGAATATGAAATTTTTAGTCCAGCTGAATAGGAAGTCATCAATTGGATTTTCCTATTTGCACACATGTTGATCCTTATATATCCCTCACAATCAGTGATAAGACTGGAGATATAACATCTCTATTACCCTTCCCCTGTACCTGGCTACCTGCCAACATGTGCTCAACTTTAGAACTTTGTAATATTAGCTTTGTAAATTGCCATTCAAAAAGTCATCCATAATCAGCTTGAGAGCCAAGAGACTACAATGAACAGTGAGCCAGACACATCTTTACTAGGAATTGGGGAGGGGACTGAACTCTGAAGGAGGAAATGAGACCAGACTTGAACGGGCACACTTTTGATCTTCAACATGTATAGAGAATAAAATAGTGATGGGCCGATGCTCAGAGAACTTGCTTTTACTGCGGAAATAGGGAAAGCCTCTAAAAGGTTTTTTTTTTTATTCTTAGAGCTCGAATCTGAAATCCTTTATTAAAGATAGATGAACTATATCCATCTGACCGGACCTCTTGGTGGTAAGGAATCCATTGTTGATCCCTTTTCTCGGAGGCTTCCCAAAATATATCCTACTAGGAGTACATCAATGCAACTATTTCTTTTTGTTAAATAGTACTCCCTCTATTCTATCTTTGGGGCAACATTCTCTTTTTAATTCCTACCTCTGTTCACTTTTACTTGTTCACTATATTAAGAATATATTTTTTATTTTTATTTGTCCAATACTAAATTAAGAGAAAAATAATTTCTTTTTGTTTTATCCTTATCATCAAGTACTCATTCCCAAATCATTTCCTAAGATTTTCGAAAATGCTATCATTATTATGAGTAAAATTAGAAAATATATATTTTATTTTTTGTTTCTTAAGGGGCGTAAATAGTAGTTGATAGTTTTCTTAAATTGAAAAAACTTTCAACTTTACTCAAAATGATAACTTTTTATAGCCATACAAATATTATAGAATGTTTAAAAAATATATGTTGTAAAAGTCTTACGGTCACACAAATGGTATGACGGGTTTAAGATTACAAGTTTTAAAAATATATATTATTTTCTAAATTCCGTGCTCAATCAAACTAAATAGATGGAGCGGTAATCAGAGACGGAGCCAAAATTTCTCTTTTATGAGTTTTGGATTCTAGAACAATGATTTCTACTAGGTTCTAGATCTAATATGTATACATATTTAATAAATTTTTTAATATATATATACATTATTTGAATAAAAGCTATTGGGTTCAGAGGACGAATCCGTAACTCGCCTTTTACCTCTACCCCTTGTAGTAGTTTTAAAAGTAAACAACCATGTGAAATATGTTGACTTCGCCTTGTTTCGCGAAGCGCACATCAATAGGAATGCTTTAACGGCGATGTCCTTTTACTTTTTTCTTTCCAAATTATATTGGAGTTATATTCCTCAATTTTCACGTTATGATTGTACTGCCTCTACCCTAGTATTTTTCCTGGTTAATGCCACCTGCAGGCAGTAGCTTTCAACCTTTAATATGCAAAAACATTTTGGTCTACAGAGAAATTACACTCTCCTTCTGACAAAACCAATGACAACACCGACAAATTGATAAATAGTTACTTTTGAGTCGGCTATTAGAGTTTAATTATGTTTTAATTATAATGACAAAATAGCTATCATCGTCACTATAGTCTTTATCATTCATATATTTATTATCGTTGCCTTTCGCAAAAATTATTTTTATTTTTATTTTACGATCAAACGAGAGCATTTTCCGTAATATTGTAATTTATAAATATTAGAATATAAGCAATAGTTATTTAACGAGTCTTGCCGCATTTCACGATTAATATTTTATTCAAATATTAGAAATATAATTAGGCATATTAAATAATATAATTACCAAAGTAATATTAATTCTATCATAAAATATTTACTAATTAAGAATTTATTTCATAAATAACATTACTTTTGGTTTATTTAAAACTAGCAAATTTAATAACAATTGTACTACAAGAAGCTTACGTGCAGTAGTTATTAGGTTTCGAAACTAATAAGTACTGACCCTCAAATTAAGGGATCACTTTTAATTCTTATCAATTTATTTCCATTCTCTTTCATGATTATTCTATCACTTTAACATTTAGATTTATTAACACAAATAAATTTGCATTTTTTAAAATAATCTGCACAAATAAACACAGACGATATAGATTATTACATTATTATATTATTATATATAATTAAATATTACTATTCTGCAAATTATTCCATTATTGTACCAGCATTCCTAATTAAATATTGCAATAAACCGGAATTATTGTAATATATATTTTTGATTATACATGGTTTATATTTTATATAATATATAATGTAATTGTTAGATCATGCGCAGCGGAAGCAAGCATGCAATTCAAACATCAAATACATGTAAATTAGACAATGATACAATTACGAGATTAGAAACCACTAACCTTTTGAAATTGTTGCACAGGTCCTCCACAGAACAAAAATCCAGGGCTGCAGTCTTTTGCTATGGTCCTAGTAAGACCTTGGACGAAATTGCTTTGGGTGGGCAAGAACAATGCAACTCTAAAAGTGAGTTATTGGGTAAAAATGTCTTCCTTATGTAGACTCGTTTTTCAGCAAAAAGAAGGGCTCCAAAACCGTGTGGGATTCTGCTTGTGCAAGTAGAATCCTACTCTAACTCTACCGGATAACTTTTCTCCCAAGTCACTTTTTACCCAAGTCAGTCTAGGTTTTTACTAGGTATAGCAATGACCACAAAAATAATAAGAGGCTACTAATTATAGTATTAATTCAAAATTTTGCATGAATTAATTCTTACTATAATTAATTGCAATTTATTCCACTAAAAAACTGCAGTTGAACTCCTCAATATGAATTTCGAAAACTCACTAACATTTATTTTAACTCCCCATGTTAAGATTCCAAATACCAGTTAATTAAATTAAATCACTGATAATTTAATTTAATCAACTAATTAATCCTTTATAATTCCGCTTAAACTATTTTATGTGACATATACAAAATTCACCGGACGGGTTTTCACATGAAAACTTATAAGCTTACATAAGGGGCATCATCAAACTCAAAAACAAGTCATGAATTCTATCAATTAATTATTATTTCACAAATATTATTCATTATTGTCCAATCTATTAGGCATGCACTAACTATGAATAAAGTTGTACATTTTGATAAATCAAAACAATTAACAAATCACATTGATCATAATAATTATATCAAGATTTGGAGTATAAGCTCATTCAATGAATTAGAGAAAATATTTTATATATATTCAGTAGAAAAACATCTTTTCTCTGCTTGGTCCGTTCAATATACACTAAGTATACTAGCACAAGAAGTCGGAGTAAAATAACTCCCATAATCAAGACAAATTATACTATAATTTTGTGCTACAGTCATCAAGATATTTTGCCCAATAATATCTTCGATTGTGAGCATAGTTTATTAATTATGAGAACCGACAATTTAATCTTCTGTGCATGAGCTAAGACTCCATAGGCACATAAATAATGGGATCGAAGAGATAATGGCAGATCATGTTTACCAAGAAATTATCCGAATTGGTTTTTTTGAGATTGTTCCTTTTAATCGTAATCAAAGATGTTTTCTTGTCTCTCGTTTCTTTTCTGGAAAAAAAAAAGAATCTAATGGATTGAATTTGAACTCCGGGTGATTGGATCTCCCCTGCGAGGTCACTCTGACGCAGAGGGCTCTGAGAAGCGCAATACTTCCATAACTAATCTTTTTATAGGTGATGGGGCATATCAATTATCTACTACATAACTAAAGGACACACATGTAACAAATGATCTATTTAAAATATTACTTTATTGAATGGAATAAATTAAATAAATAATTATTTCATAAAGAATAAAATACAATACTATGTCTAAACCGCATGATTAGTAGTATATCCCAACAGTCATATGGTTTATGTCATGTACCGTAAATTGTAATCCATACATTATTTATACATTGTATATTATTATACAGGTTATATTCCAAATTTATTAGTTTAATTTTTTGTATTATGAGCAATAAGTATAATGTATGTATTAATACCCAAAACAAATTTTTGAGCGGAAAAATTGGAAGCGAAAAGGGATTTTAATTTGCAAAAATCTCGTCCTAAAATTCTTTGTTCTTTTTGGAGTCTCTTATATTTGTGTATCCTTAATTGTAAAAATTGCATGGGGCGTCCTATTTGGTCGCCCCCTTTTAATTTATGCCCGTTTTATTTTTTTGTTTGCATTCGTACCTTCTTCTTTTTTTGTTGTTGCTAAAAGCGTTTTAAAAAGACAATTTTGTCCTTCTTTAATAAAAGACTATTGACAAAACTATAGACTCCAGGACAAAACTTCAGCATGTTTTGGTATGAAGTTTTAATAATTGAACTAAATAACTTCAGCATGCATTAGAAAAAACTCATTAGAAATTACATACTGCAAGACAAAAACTTAAGCATGTTTAGTCTGAAGTTTTAGCAAATGAACTAAATAACTTCAGCATGCATTAGAAAAAACTCATTAGAAATTACATACTGCAAGACAAAAACTTAAGCATGTTTAGTCTGAAGTTTTAGCAAATGAACTAAAAAACTTAGCTTGTTTAGACTGAAGTTTCAGATAAAACTATAGACTGCAGGACAAAATTTCAGCATGTATTGGTGTGAAGTTTTAGCAAATGAACTAAATAACTTCAGCATGCATTAGCAAAAACTCATTAGAAAGTTACATACTGCAAGACAAAAATTTAAGCATGTTTAGTATGAAGTTTTAGCAAATGAACTAAAAAACTTAAGCATGTTTAGTCTGAAGTTTTAGCAAATGAACAAAAAAACTTAAGCGTGTTTAGTCTGAAGTTTTAGCAAATGGACTAAAAAACTTAAGCATGTTTAATCTGAAGTTTTAGCAAATGAACTAAAAAACTTCAGCATGTTTAGTTTGAAGTTTTAGCAAATGGACTAAATATGCATTCACAAAAACTCATTAGAAAATTACATATGGCAAGACAAAAACTTAAGCATGTTTAGTATGAAATTTTAGCAAATGAACTAAAAACTTAAGCATGTTTAGTCTTAAGTTTTAACAAATGAACTAAAAAACTTAAGCATGTTTAGTATGAAATTTTAGCAAATGAACTAAATAACTTCAGCATGTTTAGACTGAAGTTTCGGATAAAACTCATGATTAAACTGTTGTCACGACCCAAATTCCCAACCTTAGGGATCGTGATAGCGCCTAACACCGTACTTGCTAGGCAAGCCAATGTTAGAAGTCGATTACTAATTTTCTTAATTAATTACTTAAGCATAAATAAATAAATTCAAAATGAACTTAATTAAAATAATTCACAACAACATTAAAATAAAATAATAATAATAATAACCAATTAAATAAAATGAACCACGAACTAATTATATAAATACTCCAAGACTACCCCAGGGTCTGGTGTCACAATCCACGAACTACTAAAGAATACTACTAATAATAGCTGAAAGAAATAGTGTAAATGTTCTGAATAAAATAAAACAGTATATGTAAAAACAGGAGAAGACTCTCGGAATCTGCAAAAGCCGGCAGATATACCTCGTGTCTCCAAATGATTAGGTAGTCGTCCTGAAATCCTCTATTGCTGACTAGGACCTGGATCTGTGCAAAAGAGCACAAAGTGTAGTATCAGTGCAACCGACCCCATGTACTAAGTAAGTGCCGAGCCTAATCTCGACAAAGTAGTGACGAGACTAAGGCGGGGCTTTAACAATATAATCGGTAACAATAACAAATAATAAAGCAAGAAAGAAAACTAAACAAATAAATAAATAAATAAATGCTGCAACAAAATAAAATAACCTAGCAGCCTTTTTCAGGTCTCAGTTATAAACAATTCTCAAATAATTTCCAAATTTCCAATCTTTAACTCTAAATAAAAATGGTGCCAAAATATATAAAGAATAGTAAAATAAACATTTAAGCTTTTCAAAACTTTATTTTCTTTGAAAATCAGTTAAATATAAATGTCCTCCCTTATCGCACCTTGTTGCAACGTGCAACCCGCTCCCACCTGTCCTCCGTTATTGCTCCTCCCTAAATATATCACCCCTATTACTCTTGTTGCAGCGTGCAACCCGATCCCACCTATCCACCCTTATCACTCCTTGTTGCGGCGTGCAACCCGCTCCCACCAGACATATCATATCCATTTATTCATAAATTTCACAACTTAGGCTAAGCCTTTCATAATATTTTTTTCTAAACAATTATAAATAAGAAACTGTATATTTTCTCATAACTTCATCAATATCCTCTCAACTATGAAACCAACAAGAACATCAAAATATATATATATTTCGTAAAAAAACAATAACAAACCTCTCAACCGTTTTATACCACAAGGAAAACCAGCTAAAACAATCAATACTCCTTCCAAAATAACCACGACAATATCTAACAACAAAATTAAGTGCATTCGTGGTTTTGATGTTGTTTGATGTGATTTGAGGCCTCGAGCAAGTCCGCATTATGTTTTGGAACAGGTTGGTATAATTGGACGGGGTCCCGGCGACCTCGGGTGGATTCCGGGTGGTTAACGGATGAATGTTGAAGTTGAAGAAGGCTGAAGACTGCTGTCATATGGTGTAACCGCACCTGCGAGGCTTTGACTGTAGGTGCGGCCAAGGGCACCGCAGGTGCGAGTTCTGGGTTGGAGCTGAGGAGGCCGCAGGTGCGGAAGATGGGTCGCACCTGCGGAAGCGTATGTGCGAAGAATGGACCGCAGAAGCGAGAAATGCTAGGTTGAGTTAGAGCCGCACCTGCGATGAAATTTCCGCAGGTACGGAGCCACATGAGCGGCTATTGGACCGCAGGTGCAAAGGGAGGCCTGGGAAGAATGTTTTAAAGACGGGTTTGTGTCATTTCTCACCCATTTTTCAATTGTCATGGGAGATATTTGGAGAGCATTTCAAGGGGGATTTTCATCAGCCATCAAGGTAAGTAAATTTCTTCCGTTTGTTAGATAAATACAAGATTATATGCATGGATTAGACATGGAAATTGGTAGGAATTTGGGAAATTTTTGAAGAAACTAAAAAAAATATAAATTTGGAATTTAGCCACGAATTTGAGTATGGAATGTAGAGTAAATTGCATGATTGAACTAGTAGGGCTATGGGTAGAAAGTATCTTCGAGAATTTTGGATTTCCGGGCACGTGGGCCCTAGGACATTTTGGTCATTTCTCCGAGAGGGGTTAGGAAAGTATATAATCTGAATTTGTTGTGAGTATTAGGATGAATTTTCATTGCTTTGCCGTTATGTGGTAGTTTCGGAGCGTTGTGCGTTCGTTAGAGTCATCGGAGGGGCTTAGAAGCCGGTATTGGAATTTCTGAGCGAGGTAAGTTTTCTTTCTAACTTTGTGAGGGGGAATCGTCCCCCTAGGTGAATTAATTAAGTATATGCCATTACTTTCGGGGGCTACGTACGCACGAGGTGACGGGAGTCCGTGCGTAGCTACTATTATGCCATGTACGGGTAGCGTAGGACCCACTAGCATGCCTTACCTGTTGTACCTGTGATCTTGTCTGTAATGTTAGACTGCTACTATAATCGAAATTGTAATTTAATGACTAAGGAAGATTAGAGTTTATTTTCTAAATCATCTAAAAAGAGAATTTATTTCCTTCGCAGGCAATTGTATTTCCGAATAAGGTTGTTTTATTAAACGTTATATAAAACTCGGCAAGTGAATTTCGAAAAAGGGATTTAATTACTATTTTGGTTTTTAAAAGAGAAATCAGTCATTTACTTGAGTATTTATGTTCCCGACGTATTCGGGGTGGATTGTTGATTGTGCATGTCTGCATGTGACCGCTTCACAATTTACATTCCGCGAGCGGAGTGTTATTTCCCCTACTCTCATTGGAGCGGGCCGTACGCCACGACGGATTTAGAATGCACTTTTGGTACGGGTCGTTCGATCCTTGGCAGTGCATAGATATGATTATTATATTGAGAGGTGCACTTATGGGACGGGCCGTTCGATCCTTGGCAATGCACAGAGAGGATTATTATATTGAGAGATGCACTTTTGGTACGGGCCGTTCGATCCTCGGCAGTGCATAGACATGATCAGTTTATTGAGAGATGCACTTTTGGTACGGGCCGTTAGATCCTCGGCAGTGCACAAAGTGATTATTACGACGACTCAGGCCGATTTTCCTTATCCCGTATGCACATGCTAAACTGTTAAATATTTTCTACATGATTTCGAAGTGATAAGATATTTGGGAGAAAATAAAGAGGGAATTGTTGATTTATGATATTTGGGGGAAAACAAAGAGGAAATTGTTTATTTAAGATATTTGGAAAATAATGAGAAAGTGGTATCTGTTGTTTATTTCCAGTATTTACTTGGAGTTCAGTGCCTTACATACATGCTGCTTTACTGCCTTTACATGCTCATCGTGTTCATCTTACACTGTTGAATAAATTTGCTGGCCTTAGTGAGTGTCTAATTCGACCTCTCGTCACTACCTCTCTGAGGTTAGGCGGGCGACTTACTGAGTACACGTTGTTTTTGTACTCATGCTACACTTGCTGTGCATTTTATTGCACAGGTACTTTCATAGCAATGTGGAGGATTCAGAGACTTAGGCGAGCTGCATCATCCGGAGGCGATCCGCAGCTGACAGAGTCTCCTTATACTATATTTACTTCATTTTTAAATTTCCTTGTCCAGTTGTATTTCGGACAGGCTTTGTAGTGATTGTATAGATTCTTAGAAATTGGCTCATGTACTTGTGACACCGGGTTCTGTGATATGTGTTGGGATATAAATGCTTAAATATAATCCTTAAACCATTTTTTTAATTAACAGACTTTTATTTGGTTAATTTGTAATTAAGGGAAAAAGGAAATGTTTTCATAAATGCTAAAACCGGAAAATTTATTTAATTAATTAATGATTTGGCTTGCCTGACATTGATGTCCGACGCCATCACGACCTTAGGGATTTTGGGTTGTGACAGCATGGTATCAGAGCGCTAGGTTCTCGTAGGTCTCACGAGTCATGAGCAAGTCTAGTAAAGTCTTGTGGATCGGTACAGAGACGCCTGTACTTATCTTCGAGAGGCTACAAGGTTTTTAGGAGTACTTCCCTTCTTGATTCCTCATTGTGCGAGTTGATTCCTTTGAGGCTTATGCCTATGTTTATTCCTACTCAATCTTACGCGTCGCGAAACGCTTGCTATGAATCAGGAAGTTAAGGAATCGAAATGGTGCTATGGATGTGATTCGAGATGCTTCCATGTGTAATTGGTTGGGGCTGTTGTTATGGCCCTGCAAAAGGGTAGTATGTTGTTTCAGCTCAGTAGTTGTGTTTCTGGGAGCCTTAAGGTTGTGCTTAGGTAGTGATGATGCTTGCGGTAGGTTGTTGCACGATGTCGTTATGATGATAGAATGCTTGCCCGTATGTTGGGGGTGATGAATGGTTTGAAGCATCTTCTCGGAGTGTGATTTCGAGGTTCTGGTAATCTAGTGCCGGCAGAGGAAGGACATTTGGGTTATGAATGGTCCGGTTGGGGTTGATAAGGTAGTAAGACTCGGTGTCTTCAAGTGAGATGGGATATGCACCGGTGACGTGTAATCGTCGTTATTGATCGAAGGGAATGTGTTAAGTTTGGCAGTGCTATAGTTCCTTCGTTTTCATGGGGTCAGAGTATTGAGAAGAAGTATTGAAGAATGCGGTTGGCAGAGATCTAGACGGTGGTTCCATTTCTAGGAGGCCAGGTGTAAGAAGCGAAAGTCGAGCAGTCGCAAAGTGGGGGAGCGACAACATAACTTGGAATTTGAAGACATTGTGGCGTATTTAATGGATGTCCATGAGGAGCGGACGAGCTAGTAAGTTGGTAAATGAAGCAGGACGTATGATGGGGTATTGAAGTCGCAGAGAGCGTGCATTTCAGCGTCATTGGAAGGTGTCTGCGGGTGATTTCCACAGATAGGTTATCTTCTGTGAATATGTTAGCGATGGCGGGGTTGGCAGGTCTCGGTGAGGAGTTCTAGTGGCTAGTCAGTAGGAGGTAGAATGTGTGAATGATGCTAGGGAATCTGAGTATTTAGGGAGTGCTAGTAAGAGGATCTGGAAGAGTTGGACGGGTTGGTTGAGATAGATTGCGTCACCAAAGGAGAAAGGATCTCAGCAGGGTCTAGAGTGGTGCGAGGAGTAGCTTCGGGCTAAGTGGGGGAGTCCACCATCTGCAGCTGAGTTATAGGATTGTGTTATCATAGGGTTGCGGATTGTCGGCCTATCGACAAGTTGTTACAGCTAAGGGAAATGAGTAAAATAGTGATGGTGCGTGGGATTTGATGAATGTGTGCAAAGGTTGGCCCTGTCGGGCCAGGGTTAGGCTTTGGAAGATTCAGAATTTATGCTTAAGGCATGGGCGAGCTGTAAGGATAGTGACTCAGTCACGTGTTTCATTGAAAAAGGTGTTCCTGTGCTAGAGAGAGCCTTGGAGTTAATTGTATTCGGGGCCAGTCAAAGTGGGTGACTCTCCATAGCGGTCCTAGTGAGTTCAATAGTTAAGAATGCGGCGTTTAAGGATTTCAGGCAACAGTATGATCGAGAATCGAGCTCTTGCAGGGTAATTTCTGAGAAAGAGGATGATGGGTGGGATTTTCTATGATATGTTTCATCATGCAAGATAGTATTGAAGGAGTGAGAGGAATAAACTCAGAATTCTAGAAAGATTATCAGAAGGGTATGAGACGGGTTGCGGGATTTAGGAAGCATCGTGAATCAAGGTCACTCGGGATGAGTGAGGGTTGAGTTTGCTATGGGATGAAGGAAGTTGCTATTATTCCTTAGGCAATTGAAGATGATTAAAAGAAGATAGATTGATTAGCCATGGTTGAAATGGCACCTTTGCGGCAGTGATCATTTCCTTTGATGTGATTTAGTTATGCATGTGGTTTGTGCCGGTGTGTGCGGGGCTTGTCGGCCGTCGTAACAGATTTTATGTGGGAGCATTTGAGTGCTATGTCCTGCCAGGTGTAGGCGGACCCCAGAAGGGTTATGGTGGTACAGACTACTACTTAAGGATTCGCATGTTTGGGTGATAGTGGGAATTCACTCGTGTGTTGAGATGGTACTCTTGGATTTATTTAAGTAAGATATTTCTATGTGATGAAGTGTTCACCCTATTGGTGGTTCAGAAGTTATGATGGGATTCTTGCATTACCTCATGTTGGTATGTTAGGTGCGGGAAGCAGTATGTAGCTGGGAGTAAGAATCGAGATTTGCGGTTCGGTGTTAATAAGGATGTCATGAGTTCGGAAGAGCAAGAAAAAGTAATTTGAAAGTTCAGAGTAAGCTGGTGTTATCTTCAGTGTCACCTGAGATTGATATTCGGTGAAAAAGGCTTTGTATCCTGGTCATGGATTCTTGATGTGTTTTGCGGCCTTAGTGTAGTCAGTGTTATGGATGGGAAGACTTGTTGACTTGTGTGGAAGGACGTGGAAGCATGACGGCGAAAAGATTGTATAAAGTTTGACATGTAGTCACTTGATGGATTGAAGATTTGGACTGAGTTTAAAGAAGTGCAATATTGCTTAATTGAGAATTTATGCCTGGAAGGCGTTAATTCCAGTTGAGTATGGATTTTTGGGGTGTTGTCCCGGTGATGATGGTTGTTCTTGTGTATTATGAGAGAATGTGGGTTAATATGGACCCAGGTAAAATCTATTAGCTTAGTTGGTGCGAGCAAGGTGGTTCGATGTTTGTGGATGGATTTAAATATGATTATGGGCTCCGTATGAGCCAGGCATGTTCCTTTTAGTAGAGCGCTTTTCATGGAAAGGTATTAAAACAACGGATGTTGTTCCGTCTTCATCAAATTCATGTGTTATTATGATTGTGCCGTGTGAGTTGTGAAGCGGCTTGATAATTTCCTATGTGTTGAGGTCCCGCATCGTGGGGATGTTATGTGAGAAGGATAGCTCTTGAGATCTAGAGTGTATATATATATATATATATCGCACCTCAGCTGTGTTTGAGTTTTGTTGCACACGGAGTTATCAGTCTCCCCAGGATGGTATTATGCACTTAGCGTGCTTGTGATCGATATTCAGTAACTTGTAATAGTGTGCAAATCAGCTCCGTAGATATATATATATATATATACATATATATATATCTTCTTATGTAAACTTTATGTGGGATCGGGTGGCACGCCGCCATGGGTATGTTATTCAGATCGGGTTGCACGCCGCAACAGTGTGATGATGAGTAAGGTTCCTATATTTATTTTCTTGTGTTCTACTTCCTATTTTCCGATAAGAATTCATAATAGTTGCGTGAGTTGAATAGTTCCTTCCTGAGTCATTTATTATTTATCATGTTAGAGTTATGGCCTATTGGCAATGTGATATCATGTGAGGCTGTTGGTCATGTTGGGGTGGTTTGTTGTCTGAGCAGTTCATACTGGGTGAGACGAGATTTTCGGATCAGGGATCAATGCGATAAGTTTATGTGAAGTGTATATTGAAGAACAAATACCATTATTCAGGTTCATAATGAAGTGATGATTCTAGTCAAGATGAGGTATTCAAGCATTTGTTAACCCTGCAGTTGGGTATGAATTTCTGCACATTTCCTCCGTTGTGGTGGTATTGTCAGCATTATAGCAGGAGGGATGTATATTTGTTACGAGGTGCATCGGGAGCACCAGATTCGTGGAATTTTGGTTATCAAGGTTCAGGGAGTGTCATTGTGGTCAGATGATGAGTTATGCGGTGCATGGTGCTGATTCAGCAAAGGTATGCGGTCATGTTCTGGTATATCGTGTGGTAGTTGATACAGTGTTTATATGTTGGAACTAGGCCTGACAGAAAAATATCAGGTGTTTGAATGAATTATGAGCTTATTATATGGATAAAAGAAGAAATCTTCAGATGTGATCAAGCTAATGTACTCAACTGGGTTGTGGTGGCACGGGCAGGTGCTCGGGGTGTTAAACAGTGATTTCAGATAACTCCAGAGCAGTTCTTAGAACGTTCGAGGATGAACGTCGGTTTAAGTGGGGGAGAATGTAACGACCCGACCGGTCGTTTTGATCTCCAACGTGTCGTTCAGCGGTTTGAAGTCGTGATAAGCTTCGTTTCAGGTGTTATGACTTGTAGGTGTGGTCGGAACTGAAATTCAGGAAGTTTAGAGTTGATTTGGAAAGAAAATTCTCATTTCAGAAGCCTTAAGTTGGAGAAATCAACTAAGATTGAAATTTTGAGTAAACGACCTACGAATCAGGATTCGAAGGTTCCTGCAGGTTCGTATGATGATTTCGAACTTCGACGTATGTCCGGATCGGGTTTTGGATAACCTGGGAGCGTTTCGATGCATATTGTGGAAGTCAGCATTTTAGATGAATTTCATAAATTTAGGCTTGAAGTGCATTTCAGTGTTTTTGATGTTCGTTTGGGATTCCGAGGCTGGGAATAGCTTCGTGTGGTGATTCTGGAGTTGTGAGCGCGATCGGAAGTGAATTTGGATGTCCGTAGGTCATTTTAAAGTTATTTGGCTAAAGATAGAAATTTGAAGGTTTTTGAGAAATCCGACCGGAAGTGGAAGTTTTGATATCAAGGTCGGAATGCGAATCCGGGAGTTGGATAAAGTCCGTAATGTTGAATATATATTGTGCACAAAATTTGAGGTCAATCGGACGTGATTTGATAGGTTTCTGCATTGGATGTAAAAGTTGGAAAATTCTAAGTTCATAAAGTTGGGATTGAGTGCGATTCGTGGTTTTGATGTTGTTTGATGTGATTTGAGGCCTCGAGCAAGTTCGCATTATGTTTTGGAACAAGTTGGTATAATTAGACGGGGTCCCGGGGGCCTCGAGTGGATTCCGGGTGGTTAACGGATCAATGTTGAAGTTGAAGAAGGCTGAAGATTGCTGTCATCTGGTGTAACTGCATCTGCGAGGCTTTGACTGTAGGTGCGGCTAAGGGCACCGCAGGTGCGAGTTCTGGGCTGGAGCTGAGGAGGCCGAAGGTGAGGAAGATGGGTCGCACCTGCGGAAGCGTAGGTGCGAATAATGGACCGCAAAAGCGAGAAATGCTGGGTTGAGTCAGAGTCGCACCTGCGATGGAATTTTCGCAGGTGTAGAGCCGCAGGAGCGTGAAAAAAAAATTGATGACCATTTTATATATAACATCCTTTTAAAGCGGTTATATCTTAACGGCCATTTGCGCAGTTAAGTATAGTTTTATTTTAAAAGGCTATATATATATATATATATATATATATATATATATATATATATATATATATATATATATAATGCGGGCCAATCAATAATTTTTCTGGGTTTAACTGACACAACAATAATTCAACCGAGTATAGCGCCCTTATTTAAGGCGCTATACCTCAAAAGATTGTACCCCCAAACTGATTTTTGTCTTATTAAAAGAGGTTAAAAAAATTTTAAAAATCCATTCATAAATATTTTCAAGTCTTCTAGAATATTTTTTCGTTAAGTTGTTTTGCATTTTGTCATAATGTCTGAAGAACGAAGAATACGGGTTTTATTATATTTGGCGGGGGGNGCGACTAACTCAGTAAGCTATAGTTTATCTCCAAAGTGTCATGTTAAGTTTTCACTTACAATAGAGTACGATACATTGGTATCGTTGTTATGTAAAAAAATGAGTGTGATCAAACGTTCGGTGAGCCTTAAAGTAAACGAAAAATATCCGTAGTTTATCACTCCGCAAGGGGTTGCTTGTTATGTTGAGTTTAACATCGAGGACGATGAAACTCTGAGAGATTTAGGACTCTGGATGAAAACCGAGAATTTCTGGTGATAAAAATATTGGAAATGTACGTCAAGGTTGAAGACGTTCGCAATAATGAGGTTGCGCAAAGCAGGGATATCCCTCAGTCATCAGGTGGTTATTTTGGAGCAGTTTTAGCCGAACAGGTTCTGGCTGAAAGAGTTTGGCCTGATCTAAACTTATCTCCATAGCCGAATGAGGAGCGAAGAAATAATTTCTCCCCTAGTTTACATAATCCACAAGATGAGTGGTAAACTTCAATTTTTATTTATGTTACGATGTTTAATTTTGATTTATTGAATTTGTATTAACACTCATATATTCCACAAGGGGTACCGACAAGATATGAATTTTACAAGTTATGAACCAACGCCTAATTGGAATATGCCTAGTTCTGGTGTGTTCGATCATGGTGGTCCATCCAGGAGTCACCACCAACAGGATAATGTGCACCATGGGATGTCAACACATTACGATTTGTAAATGAAGTGATAAAGCTATATGTAAAGTTTGGATCAATTTGAGTAATTTATTGTTTTGTTGGTTGTGCAGTGAAAACGAGCAACTTGAATGTCTTGTCCTTACTCAATTGCCTGAAGACGACATATTTAATCGGAATCTGACAAATGTGCCGAGTTAGGAAGAGAGCAGTAATTATGACAACAATGCCAATGAGTCTGGAGATGACACACCCTTCCCTGATGAGGGTGATGATGATGAGGAAGAGAATGTTGAACCTGATTTGACGAGGGAGCATGCTCCACCCCCCGTTAGACCAAGAGCGTACGAGTCTCACGTGTCGTTTCATTCAAGGGAAATTCCCTACCTTGATCACTTGCCAAGTATGCCGGATGTGAATTCCCTCACAAGGGATATTGACGAAATTCAGACAACAATGTGGGATGAACCTGGAGCAACAGTGTTGTCAAAGGGCATGCCTTTTCCCGATAAAGCGCGCCTAACCAGAGCGATGCTAATGTATTACGTAAAAGAGTGTTGTAAGATCATGGTATCAGATTCATCTCCAGATGTATACAAGGTAATATGTCGTAGATAGTTTACGGGTTGTAATTGGATGTTGGGTCCGAGGAAGAAGAAAACAAATATATGGGTTGTGGGTAAATACATTGGCACCCACAATTGTGAAATGGACACATTCAGTAGGAATCATTTTAACTTGAATGTTGACTTGATTTCTCTTGTCTTCATTCCACACAATGAAGCGTCCATAAGGTACAAGATCAAAGAGTGTATAATATTTGTCCACCAGGAATATGGGTGCATCATTACCAAAAGGAAGGCATTTCTCGGGCGCAAACGTACATTTGAAATTCTTTATGGTAACTGGGATAAGTCCTTTGCATCTCTACCCAGGTACATGGCCGCATTGCAATACTTTAACCCCGGAACTATTGTTGAATGGAAGCTTGAGCGGAGTCCGGGAATACCAGAACATATATTCAAATATGTGTTCTGGACATTTAAACCAGCAAGTGATGGTTTTCTGCATTGTCGGCCGGTAATATCCATAGATGGCACTCATGCCTATGGAAAATATGATATTAAGTTGTTGATCGCCATTGCACTAGATGCTAATGAAAGTATATTTCCCTTAGCTTTTGATATTTGTGCCAATGAAAGCCAAGAGATGTGGACACTATTTTTGAACCACTTGAAGGAGCACGTTATCAGACAACATTCAGGCATTTGTCTAATATCTAATCGGCATGGTGGTATTTTAAGTTCTATACAGGATTTGCGTGCATGGAAGGAAAAATATGTCTACCACTGTTACTGTGTGCGACACCTGAAGGCCAATTTCCATAAGGCATATCCCAAAAAAGATTTGCATTTTCATGATTTAATGTGGATGGCTGCAACAGATTACCAAGAGTGTAAATTCAGGAGGCACATGTAATCTATCAGGGAGGAAGACAAGGGATCCTATTATTGGTTGATGCGACATGAGCTTGACAAGTGGAATTTGCATGCGGATGGTGGCAGAAGATGAGGAATTCTAACTACAAATGTGTCAGAGTCTTTCAACGGATTATTGAAGTCTGCACGTGGATTGCCTGTCACTGCCATGGTGAGATGTCATTCAAGTAGATGGCAGAGAAGTTTGTTGAAGGGATAGAAGTGCATAGTCATTGATTAAAAAGGGTGTTGAATTTATGCCAATACCAATGAAAAGGTCTGATAAATACAGGCGGCGAGCAAATTGGCATTCATATTTACAGTATTGCAACGAGCGAAATATTTTTGAAGTTCGCACCGCTATCCATCAAAATCGGGAGAATAATACACACACTGTAAATGAAGCCAGAAGGTTATGCTCTTGTGGGAAATGGTCCATAAACCACATGCCGTGCTCACATACCATGAAGTGCTTTCAACATGAACCGACTACATTGATAAAGAATATAGTGTTGCTGCATACTTAAACACCTATAGTGGACAGTTGCAGCCAGTGGGTGTTGAGTATTTTGGTCGCGGGAACCATTTAAAATGGTGTATAACAAGGAGTATATATGTCAACGACAAGTTCAAAAAATAACGCGTATACGGAACCAAATAGATGTTGGTGATGCCGTTTATGCGCGCAAATGTGGCATATGCTTGCCAAACAGGACACGAACGTCGTAAATGTCCTTCGGCTGGTTTGAGTGGCGGTGGAAATTCTGCTCCTGGTGGAAGTTCATCTAATGTGCCCAATTATCATGGATACACGTAGTGTTTTATTTCCGTAATTTATTGCAATAAGTGTATGTACTTGTTCATCTTGTAGAATGTATGAAATAAAATTATGTTTCCATTGCTGTTAAGTTTTATTGATAATTAGAATTAATACTTCAGTACAACAATTTAACATAAACCCATTTTTAAAAAAAATTATCATTCACCATTGTCGTCGTTGTCTGGCACAATTTCAATGTCAATGCCTTCATATTCTTCATCAACATCGTGTACGCACCTTTCGGGACCGAGGGAATCATAATCTAGGCCCCAATTCACACACATTTCTCGTATTTCATCTCTATCATCAATAAGACCACTTTCTCAGTTTCTTGATTTCTTCAACAATATGGGACTCCAACGTCCAACGTCTGTGGTAGAAACTTATATAGTCCCTCCCACTCGACAACTATTGGAAAAACAGGATAATCATCGTCTCTATGCAATTTATCATTTTTCTAACAAATCCCAGTGCTGATCCTCCGTTCCTCCCAGGAAGTTAAGATCATCAATTGCATGATGAACAACTAGTGCCTTTTCCATATCTAGAATCTCCTTCATCAAATGTCGAATCACTTCCAGTTCATCTTTGTTTGTGTTTGTTTGGAAGATTGCAGACAATGCTTGTGGCATAACAAGCCCATGCCAACGCCATAGTACTTCGTAATCACACCGTTTTGGTTAAAAGGGAACCCATTGTAGTATTTCGCCCCAAATTCATATACCTTCAGGCTTTGTAAAATACGCGTTGCCCTACATAATGTGCCCTGCAACTTAGATATAAGTGTGTATATTGATAAGCTTATTTTCGAAGGGATGCATAACACCATACCACTTGTCATCAACCAAGTCAGTGTAGCAACCTAGCATAATTTTTTCAAGGTATGTATTGATAGTATTAAGACGTTTTCCATGGGGATCTGTTGAACTACCTTCACCTTTTTCCCTCTTTTTGAACGACTTGTTAAATGTTAGTGGCTTTTTTCTTAAATGGATGTTCTAATATTTATTCAAATGGTCTTTGAAATACGAATGACTTAGTTCAGTTTAGCAGATGTCTTATACCCGAACCATTATCACACGAAGCATAGCGCAGTGAAATACCACATTATGTGTGTTGTCTTGTCGACCTGAAAAGTTGCTCGCCTGCAAAAGCTATCTTCTGGAAAAGCTGTAGCGTACCCGAAAGAATATTTAACACGCGAAGCATAGCGCGGTGGAATACCACGTTATGTATATTGTCTTGTCGACCTTAAAAGGCTGATGTTCTGCAAAAGCTATCTTCTAAAAAAGCTGTATTGTACCCGAAAGAATCATCATCATGCGAAGCATAGCACGATGACATACTACGTTATGTGTGTTGTCTTGCCTATAAATAAGTAGCGCATTTTAGTTATTATCTGTGCTTAACCAAAACGAATAGAAAAAATTTCCACATATTTTTTATTTTTCTTGCATTAACAAATTTCTGGAAGCAATGATGTACCAATGTGTTATTGTGGCAAACGTGCGATTTTGAAGCCATGTTGGTCAAATAGTAATGTTGGGCGCAGACGATGGATATGTCAACAATTTGTAAGTTATTGTTTTTAAAATAATGTTTTTTAATATTTTTTATATTAAATATTAACTAATAGTGTTGTGTTATAAATCCCATTGGTAGGACGGAAATCAATGTAGATTTGAAGAATGGTATGATGAACCCATTAAACAGGAATACCAAAAATCATGTATGTAGTATGTTTGGAACATGATTGGTGAATACGAACTCTAGATCTTTAAAATGCAACGACAAATTGCGGCAGTGCAGGAGAAACTAAAAGAGGCGGAAGAAGAAAAAAATAGGTTGGAAGAGAAATTTAAGTGGTTGAAGCAGAGAATAATGGGCGATAGTGACTAAACAAACACATGTATGTGTTGAGCGTAGTATTTTATCTTTATGTTTTCTGTATCATGTATTTTAATTAGTTGTACTGAATTTAAATTATGTTAAGTTGATATGTTTGTGTTTGTGTTGTAGTACTAAAATAACGAAGAACCCGAGAAATAAAAACATAATGCGCATATAATATAAACAATAAAAATTGTTGCTATTATTTATAGAATGACATATGTACATAAAAATTAAAAAAAGTGAATGTGTCCCACATCGTATATGCTTTAAAGAAACCGTTGGCCTGAGGCGCATTCAATCCCACCTGGATACACTTTCAGGATCATCCTCATCACGTCGCCTCTTTATCGGAGGATGCGTTGCAACATGATCGTCAATAGGGTTAGCAGGCTCGGTAGAATGGGCTGTCGGTCCAGCAGTTACCTACAGAATAATAAGATAGTTTAGTATATGAAATATATATTAGTAATGTACGTTTTAAGTCACAAAAATTTAAATTATCTTACCATGGTCTCGCCGGGCTCTTGAATATAATCATCTGTCACATCCATGTCAGTATCGCACAAAGTGGCCTCCGTGACGGGTGAAGATGATGCCTTAAAAAAATCTTTAGATATTTATGACTAATCAATAAGATAAAAATAAATATAAATACTAGTAATTCAAACAAACCTGCGCTTGTGAAATATCCTCAACATCCCTCGATGATGAACCATAACTCAGTCGGCGCCCACTATCTATATCTCGTGTCGGACGATCATCAACAATGGTCGATGGGTCTGGAGGATCAGGAAAATACATATCCCACTCCTATCGCGTAATGGTCGTGCCCGCGATCAACAATGGAGCTGACGGGGTCAGCTGCGAAGTCCCTGGAGTAAGCTGAAGGCTGAATGACGACTTATCACTAGGAGCATGGTCTGGCTCATGGAGGTCACATGGCTGATCAACTACAACATCCTCAACAAGTGCCTCAACGCCCCCTTGCTGGGGACCTCCTTGCCGACCCCCACGACCTCGTGGGACACTCCTACCTCGTGGGACACCCCTACCTCGTGGGACACCCCTACCTCGTGGGACACCCTACCTCTCTGGGCACGCCTGCCACGTCGACCACGTTCCGGCTCCACTGTTGGCCCACCCTAGTTCTTCTTTGGCACCACATAATCAGCCTCGTATCGTAAGTGCTTATCATCTCGGGCTCGCCTCAGTGTATGGGAAGCCAGATCTGTAACCTGCCGACCATACTCGTGCAAAGAGACTACTCCCTCACCGGTATGATGTTGCATCTACAGTCCCAACTGGTGGAAAAGACGTTGGCTGCACAACATGTAAGATATAAATTACGGAACGCTAGGTTAACTTTATAAGTAAGTATACCAAATAACATACCAGTTCCTCGTGCCTCCCGGCGTATGGAACGTACCGATCGCCAGCGCTATGAACGGGATTCCCGATGAAAAGTCGGGTAACGCTACGATACCAACCCATATAATCATGCTCACCATCTATACACTCAGGTGGAGAGGGTGGCATAATTAGGTCATGTTGTTTGTCCCAAATCTCGATCTGCGCCTCTAGCCATGCCACATATGTCTGGTCAACCCTAGAACAATCATCCCGCCGGTAATGTATCCTAAGCCAAGCGGATGGTGGAGGTACAAGCTGCGGTCGACCAAACTGGCGAAATACTCGCTCTGTGGCATGATGCTCGACAATATCGAGACACATCAATGGGACGGAAGAGCTCTACATAATTCGGCTGGTCGAGCAATAATTGGGCAAACAAGCTATTAGCTCGTCGTTGTATGGCCTCCACATGAACTATTAAGTAAAAATAGGAAACGTGAGTCTACGCAACACATATAAAGCCAGGCCAAGTAAATTTAGGTATACATTTACATGTGCTCCCTCCAACAAATCCAACAAATCCCTACAATAGGGGAGATTATGTCGAGCCTCGTACTCCCGTCCATATCCTCGTCTATCAACCCACCTCCTAGGTAAAGGGAGAAATAAATGTGGTGTATCCGGAGCTAAAGGCGGTAGAGGTGGCTGCAACTGCAGGAATGTCACGACCCAATTTCCCCTCTGTTGGGTATCATGATGGCAACTAGTCTTAAAGACTAGGTAAGCCTGTCATTATTAAACATTAATCATAATACAAGAATCATTTAAGTATTTTAAAAAAGAAAAAAGTCTCTACACCTTACACATCTTCCCAAAACCCGGTAAGTACAAGTCATAAAATTTACAAAATTTACACTAGAATTCCTAAATATCACTATTCTGGAACAAGTACAACAATGTATAAGCAAAATAAGACGGTGACTCCGAAACCCACGAATGCTGGAGCGGTTTTACCTTGAGTCTCCACAACAGCAACCGCGCTGCTAACTATCGATCTGTCGGCTATGAAAAACCTGGAATCTGCACAAAAATGTGCAGAAGTGTAGTATGAGCACACCACAGCGTTGCACAGTGAGTATCAAAGCTAACCTCGGTGAAGTAGTGACGAGGACTAGTCAAGACACCCACTGGTCTAATAAAACGAACATGAATAAATATAGAAAATTACGGAATATGACATCTGTACGAAGATTACACAATATAATTAACTACATAACAATGCAATGCGGGAGGAAAATAATAATAAATTGACGGAATTGTATTGATAAAAAAGAGTTTCACACGTAATCCAGCTTTTGACAACTCAGCCAAACACGTGGACACAGGAAAATGCGACAACTGGATATGATTCTTTGAAGAGGTACGGAACAAAGAGGCACGATTCAGTAAACCCTCGAGCTTATCAGCCACAGAAAACTCAACCTGGTCAAAACAGGGAGGAGGCACGGTCAGAATGAATCTAGACAAAGTTACGAGCAGATTCAAAGACCCACAATTGATTACTCGAGCGTTATGTAACCGTACCCCAATTACCATTATCCTTTGTAACGCCTCATTAATGTCATAATTAGTCATTAATGGGCAACCATAGCAAGAGTCGTACGTTATAAGAATCTCCTATATAAGGGAGGGGAATACAGCTTGTAAATGCATCTGATTCTCGAATATAATTGACTTCGCTTTTCTATTTTTCTGCAATATTGTCTGTTATTCATTTTTATCCATTCCTTGATTATCAGTAAGTCGTATTCATCTTAAAAATAAGCTTTAGTCAAAGGGTCTAATTTTTTGGTTAAACAAATTGGTTCCGTTACCGGGAATCTGATAATATTTGTTTGCTTTTCAAGTGATATCCTCTGATTATGTCAAACTCCAATGACAACAACCAGCAAAGGAGTGGAACCCCAGTTCCATCGCCTTCAGGAACCCCACGTGGTTCAAGGGAACAATCTCCAGAAAGATCCAATAATAACAATGGTGATAATGATCAAACTGTGGAACAAGATCGTGTAAAACAAATGATTGCAGAGTATGTAAGCCACGCTTTGCAAGAATTTGCGAGAGGTTTACCGGCAGCGTTACCTACACCGCCGACGCCACCTCCTAATAATACCATCATCATGGAAAATCCTCAATCTGGGTTGGCAAACTCAAGAAGAGGATATACTCCTAATGAATCTCTCGAAACGAGATCGGGTATATCTAATAACTTAGAATTACAAAATTTACTATTAACCATGCAGAAACAAATGAAGGAGCAGAACGATCGCATCGAACAAATTCCTGGAGTACCACCTATCATCAAAGGCATTGATGTTGATAGGTATTCTCAACAACCTTGGAAGCCAAGTGCGGCACCCTTGCCTATACCCAAGAAGTTTAAAATGCCTGATGTTCCCAAATATGATGGAGCAACTGACCCACGTGACCATGTGACTGCTTTCACTACTGGGTTAAAAGGCAACGACTTAACAAAACAAGAGATTGAATCAGTCCTTGTCAAAAAATTTGGGAAACACTTACCAAAGGGACCTTAACCTGGTATTCTCTTCTCCCTGGAAATTCTATTGACTCTTTTGTTGAGCCTACAGATTTGTTTATAAAATCACACTCTGGTGCACAAAAAGTTGAGAAGATAATGGAAGACATATTCAAAACAAAACAAGGAGACACGGAACTACTCCGTGAGTTTGTAGACAGGTTTCAATGAGAAAGAATGCAATTACCCAGGATGCCTGATAATTGGGAAGCTTGGCATTTGCAAGCAACCTAAACGATAAAAGCTCATAAGCCACGAGACGACTTAAGGAAAGTCTAAGAGAATTCCCCGCTACAACATGGAACGGTGTATATAACAGGTACAGTAGTAAACTTAGAATAGAAGAGGATATCATTGCTCGTTCGAGAGATGAAGATCATTCCAGATCCAGACCACCTGAATCAAATAGAAGATCAGGTAAAAATAGGTACGATCCTTACTTAGGACCCTCGGGACGCGATATTCGCCCCAGGTTCGAAAATACTAGGTCGGACTATAGATCACAAGGAAGAGACGTAGTCTCATCCTCATCTAGATCCAGAAAAGATCAAGATGAACGACCTAGAGGTAATACTCAAATTGGGGATCATACCTTTAATGTAAGTACTACTGAACTTGTCTCAATATTGAGGAACATGGGAGACAAGGTTAAGTGGCCCAAAGAGATGCGGTCAAATCCAAGTATAAGGAACCCAGATCACTGGTGTGAATTCCACAACAATCATGAACACAAAGCTGCGGATTGCAGATTTTTACAAGGTGAAGTAGAAAATTTATTGAAACAGGGCTATTTAATTAAATTGTTTAGTGATAAAGGTAAACAGACATATATGAGGAACATGCAGGAGCCCCCAAAGCCTCCTTCTCCAAAACGAATCGTCAACGTGAAGGAGGTGAAGAAGTAAACAGAGTGATCTGCAAAACAACCACGAAGTTCAGAATTACACATGGAAAACGGGCTCGTGAAAATATGGAAGAAGACGATATAACCTTTGACGATGCAGATATCGGCGGATTAATGCTTCTGCACAATGATGCTCTGGTAATATCTTTACTTATTCATGACACTAATGTAAAACATGTATTGATTGATCCAGGTAGTTCAGTCAATATCATTTTTCTAAGAGTCGTGGAAGAAATGCTACTAGGGAATCAAGTAATCCCAAGGGCACGAGCCATATCAGGGTTTGATAACTCTACGGTTATAACAAAAGGAGAAATTGAGCTTAGCACTTATGCTGAGGGGGTGATCAAAAGTACCAGGTTCCAAGTCATCGATACTGATATGGCTTATAACGTGATCATGGGAAGACCATGAATCCACGACATGAAAGCAAACCCTCCACGTTGCATCAGGTAATTAAATTCCCCTCTGAATGGGGGATTCAACAAATCAAAGGCGATCAACAGGCTGCAGGAAATATAAATTCTGTGGTACACTACAACAAGAAAATAGAGGTGGAAGAGTTACGAGATAAGGGAATCTCCCAAGCAGGTAACTCCGCCCAAACAGGCATGGAAGAAATTACTACCCAAATAGGTACGGAAGGTATTATTGCTGAAATAGGTATGAAAGAAACTACTTACGAGAAGGAGAATCAAGTTACCACGGAAGATGTACTATACCACACAGATGCAGATTCCAGACCGGACGTCATTCATGAACCGGAGGAAGATGAGCACATCAAAACAACTACGGAGGAGCTCGAAGCTGTTCCATTATCTGAACAAAAGCCTGAGAAGAAAGTGTATATAGGCACGAGGCTAGGCCCCGCTCGAAGAGGTAAGTTAATTGATTATTTAAAGGCTAACGCAGACTGCTTTACGTGGTCCCACTCCGATATGACAGGCATCCCACCAGAAGTGATGACTCATAAACTAAATGAAGATCTATCCTTCGTACCTGTTAAGCAGAAGAAAAGAAAGCAATGACCATTCAAGAACCAAGTGATCGACGAAGAGGTACAGAAACTCTTGAAGATTGGTTCGATACGAGAGGTAACGTACCCTAACAGGTTAGCAAACACCGTGGTAGTACCTAAAAAGAATGGCAAGTGGAGAGTATGCGTATATTATACTGACTTAAATAAATCATGCCCCAAAGATTCATTCCCATTGACGCATATAGATCAAATGATTGATGCCACATCAGGTCATGAATTATTGAGATTCTTAGATGTATATTCTGGTTATAATCAAATTAAAATGAATCCCTCAGATGAGGAAAAAACTTCCTTCATTACAAACAGGGGGACTTGATGTTATAAAGTTATGCCTTTTGGCTTAAAAAACGCTGGAGCCACCTATCAAAGGTTAGTGACTAAAATGTTCCAAGAACATCTTGGAAGGACGATGGAAGTCTATATTGATGATATTGGTAAAATCAACACATGCACAAGACCATTTCCAGCATCTCTCTACTGCTTTTGATATTTTATGCAGGTATAATATGAAGCTAGTTCCAGAGAAATGCACTTTTGGAGTGCAATCAGGTAAATTTATGGGTTTCCTTGTATCGAACAGAGGAATAGAGGTAAATCCTGATCAAATTAAAGCTATAGAGGAAATACCTAATATTTTAACAAATAAAAAGGAAGTTCAAAGACTAACAGGGAGAATAGCAGCTTTGGGTAGGTTTATTTCTAAATCTTCCGAAAAAAGTTTTAATTTCTTCTCAATTCTCAAAAAGCAGAATCAGTTCGAATGGACTGAAGAATGTCAGTAAGCCCTCAAGAATCTGAAGATTTATCTATCGAAACCACCACTGCTTTCAAAGCCAAAAGAAGGGGAGAGATTGTACATCTACCTGGCAGTCTCATAAATTGTTGTAAGTGCAGTATTGGTAAGAGAAGAAAAAGGTAAACAATCACCTACCTATTATGTAAGTAAAACATTCCTAGATGCTGAGACTAGATATCCACATCTGGAAAAGTTAGCCTTAGCTTTAATAATGACATCTAGAGAATTACGACCATATTTTCAATGCCACCCTATCACCGTTGTGACCTCATATCCTTTAAGAAATATTCTGCATAAACAAGAATTGTCATGAAGATTAGCCAAGTGGGCTATTAAAATTAAGTGAACATGAAATAATCTATCAGCCTAGGACTGCAATTAAGTCTCAAATACTAGTTGATTTTGTTGCTGACTTTAGTAATAGCATTGTACATGAAGTAGAAAAAGAGTTACAACTCTTTAACGGTGCTAATCCAGGCCTATGGATCTTGTTCACCGATGGTTCTTCAAATATAAAAGGTGTCGGCTTAGGCATAGTCTTAATATCACCCACGGGTGAAAAGACACAGCAAGTTATCAAGTGTTATCCTATAACTAACAATGAATCAGAGTACGAAGCTGTTATTCCAGGGCTTGAACTCGCATGGGAGCTCTCAATCGAGCAAATTAAGATCAACATCGACTCCCAACTGGTAGTAAATCAGATACAGGGGACTTACATCGCTCGAGAGACTAGAATGCAACAGTATCTTGAAAAAGCACGAGATCTCGTGAGACAATTCAAAACATGGAAAGTAGTGCAAATACCTAGAGAGGAAAATGCAGAAGCAAATGCATTAGCTAACCTCGCAGCAGTCACGGAAGTAACGAACAAAGACAATGCAATTGTCGTTCAACTATTTCATTCAATAATAGACCAGGACAGGAATGAGGTACAGCAACTTAACCTGGGACTGGAGAAATGAAATTCTTAATTTTTTGCAGAATGGCACCGTACCTGAAGATAGGAAAGCAGCTCAAGCACTTCGCCGTAAAGCTGCACAATATTGCCTTATTCGCAACTCGCTTTATCGCAAGATGTTCGGAGGACCCCTAGCTAAATGCCTCGGACCTAACCAGACGGAATTTGTGATGAAATAAGTTCATGAAGGACACTGTGGAAATCACTGAGGGGTGAGATCCTTAGTGAAAACACTAATCAGAGTTGGATACTATTGACCTAAGATGGAAGAAGAAGTCGAGAACTTCGTATCCAAATGTGATAGATGCCAAAGGTTTGCCAATAACATGCATCGACCAGCGGAATTATTGCATCCAATAATATCCCATGACCTTTCATGAAATGGGGTATGGACATAGTGGGACCTCTTCCCACAGCTAAAGGACATGTACGGTTTTTACTCGTGCTAACCGACTATTTTACAAAATGGGTAGAGGCAGAAGCGTTCAAACAAGTGCGAGAAAAGGAAGTTAAAAGCTTCTTATGGCGAAACATAATATGCCGCTTTGGAATACCAAAGGAAATCGTGTGTGATAATGGCCCACAATTCATAGGCTCGCAAATCACTGAATTCTTCAAAATTTGGAAAATCAAGCGGATCACTTCAACGCCGTACCACACCGTGGCTAATGGTCAAGATGAGTCAACGAATAAGGTCATCATCAACAATCTAAAGAAGCGGCTGGATAAAGCCAAAGGAAACTAGCATGATGAGTTACTAGCGGCACTATGGGCATACAGAACAACTTCAAAAATAGCCACGGGAGAAACTCCGTTCGCACTTGTTTATGGATCAGAAACCTTAATACCTGTGGAGATTGGCGAACCGAGCATAATATTCTCAACAGCCACGAAGGGAAAAAACGACGACGAATTGAGGACCAACCTGGACCTGCTCGAAACACGGAGAGAAGCAGCATTGATACGGATGGTAGCTCAAAAACAAATCATAGAGCGCTATTACAACCGTAAAGCTCATCTCAGGTACTTCAAGATTGGGGACTTCGTCCTCAAAAAAGTTTTTCAATCAACGAAAGAAGCAGGTGCATGAAAGCTAAATCCAAACTGGGAAGAACCTTACAAAATCCGAGGCATAGCCGGGAAAGGCGCCTATGAATTGGAAGCTATGGACGACAGAGTTCTACCAACAAGCTGAAACACCATCCACATAAAGAAGTATTACTTCTAAAGGAAAAGAATACCCCCGGTCAGGTATAACACGTTCGATTTAATTTTGAACATTTAAAAATTTTACTAACTTTTTAGATGATAGGCATAAAGCTAACCCATCACCAGATGATGATATTAGACCTACAAAGATGCGAGGAAATAACACAATTCCCGGTCTAGGGTTACACTTTCTGATGGATGTTTTAAAAGGGTTAAGGAGTCATCATCTAAAAAACTATATATCTTCAAGTCCAGAATGTTTTTCCTTTTCAGGAAAAGGACCACAAGGAAGGAATAATCAAGTGCTAGAGATTTCATTCTTCAAAGCTCAAACACTTAGGGTACTATACAGTATGAAAGTCTAAGACGAAGCAAAGAAGACTATTAGAAAGTCAAAAGCTCGAGCTTGAAGACCCATCTACCCAACGAGACAAGTGACATGAGTAGAATCGAAAGAAATCAAAAGAGCCATCCAAATACAAAGCCTAATGCAAAAAGAAAAAACCTTCGAACATGTTCAGGTTGAAAGGAAAAATAACCTTCGAACATGTTCAGGTTGAAAGGAAAAATATTAATCACGAGAAATAAATGTACATCTTTATACTTATTCAAAGTTGTTGTAACAAAAACAGTTAGGG
>ML315307.1:2793-25649 GCA_005239505.1 Nicotiana paniculata
GTTTTATTTAGGCTAGAATCGAAATAGAATAGGCTATTTGACAAATACCCAATCCAAATTAATTAAAATAACTAAAAATCATAAAAATGAATTTCATGCATAGAAAATAGTTTTAAAAAGATTATTTAGTATTAAAAATACAAATGATTGATTTCTGGTGAGAAAATGGTACAAAATTATATGATTGGGCTATAATTGCAAAGTTATTGCACTTATAGCCGAAAGATGCATGTTTGGCTAATTATAAAATAATTAGGACTTAATAAGACCATAAATATAAATAATTAATCAAGAAATGTTTTGGAAATCATTTTTGACGAGATTTTGTAATTATTTATTGGAAATAAAATGCTAGATAAATTAGACAAAATATAGGAAAATTATGGAAAAATATCAATCGTTGTTAATGCATGATTTTGAAGGTACATATGCAATTTTAAAAATATTTTGGGAAAAATTGAGTATCAACAATTTGCAATATCATATCATATCATTTCCCGTTGAGGCATGCAACCTGATCCCCCAATATCAGTTCTTGTCAATACCGTTGCAGCGCATAACCCGATTTCTCAATATCAATTTATTAACATAAACAACTCAATACCACTATTTACAAAATACCAACACAAAAGAGAATGAAAGGCACAGAACATTAAAGAACTAGTAATACAAACGGAGGATATCATACACCTCGAAATCTCAAACCTTGACGATTCATTATTACAAGAATAACTAAATGGCTAACATAGTTGATATAATATAATATAGTGCATCAAATAATATAAGGACAACAAAATCTAGTACAACTTGTGAGAATGAGAATATACGATTACGGCAAGAAGAAACATATAGCAGATAAACAAATATTGAGTGAGAAATGAACAAATAAATACAAGTAACAATTAAATAATAATTGACAAGTAAAAAATAGATATCAAGTAAGAATATGCAGCAATTAAAGCATATAATAGGAGATAACATAGAATAAATGAAGACATGGAAGTAAATAGCCCAATATTGCATGCTTTAATCACATAGACATCACATATATACTTGTCACTTCGCATATATGTCGTTCTACCATATAATTCACATAACAAATAGACCAACAAGTTTCAATTCCCTCAAGTGAAGGTTAGACACACCACTTACCTCTCGTGCAACCAACTCAACAATCAACCCCGACTTTTCTATTTGAACAAGCCACCAAATCAACCAAATCTAGCCAAATATCGTTCAAAGAATTCAAAATAAGCTTTAGAAACTACCCACAAATGATAAAGGTTCATCTTTGATGAATTTGAAAAGGTCAACAAAAGTCAACCCTGGACCCGCTTGGTCAAAATCCGAGATCCAGACCAAAATTCTATTATCCATTCACCCCCGAGCCCGGTTATATGATTTATTTCAACACGACCTAACTTTGAGGTTTAAATCTCAATTTTACAACATCCTCAAATTCTACCCATATCTCTAATTTCTATCATGGAAATCCTAGATTAGATGTTAAAAACACATGAAGCGTAATAGAGAATCGAAATAAAATGGATTAAAGTTGTTTACTAATGATTTTGAGAAGAAGAAATTCTTGAAAAATCGCCTCTAGAGTGTTTAGGGTTGAGTAATGGTGTAAAATGAGTTTAGTCCCGATTTTTCCCTTTTTTACCGAACTACAGGTATCACAATTGCGAACAGATCACAAATGCGATCCGTGCATCAGAAGCCTAGAAGTTGCAAATGCGATATTTTATTTGCAAATGCAAACTGCCCCCCCCCCNCGGATACACCCTTCGCATTTGCCAAAATGTCCTAGATGGCCCGTGGTTGCAAATGCGACCAAAATGTTCGCAAAAGCGCCTTCGATAGTTCGCAAAAGTGAACAATGCGAGGTCACCCAGCCCAAGCCCCTGTTCGCAAATGGGAACTATCAAGGCTTGCAAATGCGAGCCAGACCTCGCAATTGTGAGATCTGCAACATACACGAGAAATAAGTATTGCACTAGCAATCCTCAAACTATCCAAACTCATCTGTAACGCATCTAAAACTCACCCGAGCTCCTCGGGCTCCAAATTGAACATGCACACAAGTATAATAGCATCATATAAACTTGCTCGCTACCTTAAATCATCAAAATTATATCTAATAACAAGAATTGATCATCAAAACTCATGATTTTCAACTTGAAAGTTCATTTTCACATAACACGCCGAAATGCGCTCAGTTCACTCCGGACCCTAGCCAAAAGTGCGTATAAGTTCAAAAACATCATAGGAACCTATCGAAATCGTTATACCGATCCAGAGTTATTTACCAAAAATGTTGACCGTTGTCAACTCAAATCCCATGTTAAGCCAAAAATTACTTTTTCTTCAAATTTCTTACATAAAGGCTTTCTGGAAGCGACACGAATTACGCATGCAAATAAAAAAATATCAAATGAATCTAATGGAGGTCTCAAAAAATGAAAATAGAGGCTAGTACTCAAAATGACATACCGGATCATCACACATATGGAATGCTCCTTTTAATTAAGAATATATACAAGGGAGAAAAGCAATTAAAAGAATAATATCAATGTTAAATTAATGAACTTCTGTTGAAATATAGGAAAGAATTTAAAAGTAAATTAGATTGTCTTTGTTAATAATACATGGTAACCTTTTTAGTAATACTACAAAACAACCATAATCAAGCGGGTTTAAATTAACTTCCATAAAGATTAGCACTAAATTAGGGAATGACCTTCTAGATGATCTGGCTCATATTAAATTAATACAAGTGATCTGACTCTATGATCACACAAGTGGGATAAGTGGTTTACTTGTTAGTTAGTGAACAAGAATATCGTGCATTATATCTTTTTAGCCAAAATAAATAGTGGCTGCCATTTTCACTCGAAAGAAATCCTATATATTTAGAGTCATCCGTCTGTGATAATGATGAAAATTTTGAATACAATGTCAAATATTATGTTTATGGAAAATTAACTTATTATTTGTGTCACGTTAATGCTAGAGATATAGATAGAGGCGGAACCAAAATTTTAACATTATATATTCTGAATTTTAGTATAATGATTTCAAGTGTTAATAATTGGATTTTAAATTTGATGTGTACACATTCATTTGAATTTTTTAACACAAACAAGTATTTAAGCAAAAGTTACTCAACTTGGTCGAATTGGCAGTTGGGCTTCTACCTCTGCCCTTGGATATAGATATGTAAAAAACTATTAGGACTGGTAAGTGGTAAGTTACAGATAAGAGAAACGACAGAGTCGAAATGAAGTGGATGCATATATTATGCTCAATTTTGTACAAATTGTGTAGTAAAAGAGATAGTTGAATTGTATGTGACCAGAGAAAAGAAAAACAATTGATATTTGAGACAATATGAACCTAAATTCGAATCTTAGTTACGATATTTAATTAGCATGATCATATCTGCTTAAGCCTTAATGAGCAAGCTTACCGGGTAACTTTACTTGTAGGCTATAACAAGCTGCCTAGTGGATTATTTTTCATATCATTTTTGTACATTTACTGTAGTTCTCTTTTCACTATCTTACACTATAAACCTACAAATTATTTCATGAGTCGCTTATTTTCTGAGTATACATTCAATTTTTCGTTTTCCTTTTCTGTTGACATCTTGATATTAGTCAAGCATAATTTGAATGGCTGAGCCCCATAAATATCTAGAATATAAACTTGATCAAAATTCATCTAATACTTTACAGAATTTTTTAACTTCTTTACCATTCACTTGCCGTTATACTCGAGGAAGCCGGGAGGCAAGCAAAAAAGTAAATCCGCATTTCTTATTTTTATTTTTGAAAAAAGATGTTATTGATAATCTAAAGCTTATAAAAAATAAAACATGATAGATTGAGCAAGAGCAAACATTTG
This sequence comes from Nicotiana paniculata, assembly GCA_005239505.1. Classification (NCBI taxonomy): domain Eukaryota; kingdom Viridiplantae; phylum Streptophyta; class Magnoliopsida; order Solanales; family Solanaceae; genus Nicotiana; species Nicotiana paniculata. The sequence goes on from ML315307.1 coordinate 6,703, forward strand.
ATCTTCATTAAATTTTAGATAGAATCAAGTTCATTGATCAAACTCAGAATAACTAAAGGGTTAAAATGCTCATCATATGACAGCAAAATTAAAGGGCCTATTTATGTGGTTAATATTTCTAAGCCCTTAATCCTACAGCACTCCATAAACACTTTCCACCATGTATCATATCTATCAGTAACACCAGCCACATAGTTTTTTGATGGAACGTAGAGACTCTTGTCTTCAACTCTCCTTGTAAAGTCTCTCCAAGCTACAGTATGATTCTCAGTTTTGAACTCTATAGTTGCTAGAATATCTTGATCATATCCAAATTGCATTGCCACTCGATGTGGGAAATAATCTTCAAGCAGCCCTTTTGGCCCGACCAGCACACTTGGCCTTATGCACAAAACAAGTAACCAAGCTTTTCCACTTACATTTTCCCCAATCAATTCCAACTCTTCTTCCTCACTGTAAAATGCGGGCGGCATGAACCCGTCCACAGCCTTGGCATAAGGGCGCCACAAGAAATCGGGCGCTGCAATGCGGATAGCCAATCGGATGTCCTGAACGCTAAACCCTCTACTGGTGGAGCCCCAACGAGATATCCTCGGTTCCCCACGCCTTAACGCGTTAGGCCTTGGTCGCAAGGTGGGGAATCGTTCCCATACCCACAGTTGAACTAATAAGAAGGGTGCTTGAATCTTAACTCGTGGATAATCTTCATCCTTCATTTCCAATATAGCATTTTTGAGTGAACGTAGATCTCTATAGATGCTTGCGAGTAAGGCAGGTGCAAGGCAAACTTGTATACCCCGAGCAAGACGAATTGCTATCGGAAAGACTTCCTTAACAATGTTATTCAAATTGGACCCCGGGAAGACATATCGCGAAAGCCATAGAGTAAGGAAGGCTTCATGTTCAATGTCGCCGCCCTTCCCCATAAATTGTTCTAACCACCAAGGATGAGTGGTTTTGCGAGGAGGAGTTCTCACTCCTTCCCTATAAGCTTCCAATAATCGATCATTTATTCTCACTTCATCTTCTGAAACAAGAAAAGCTGAAGTTACTACACATTCCCCTAGTAGGGAATAACCTCCCAAAACGAAAACGTCCTCCAAGGTGATCGTTGCTTCACCCAAGGAAATACGAATGTATTAGTTTTGGGGCACCATTTCTCCCCGAAAATAAACAATAGATCTAGGTTTTTATGGACTTGGTAAACGGAACCCCATATGGAGTCATAGATACCAGCTCTTCTCCACACATCCTCGAATCTTGAATGCATGTTTCGCACCCATAAGGGCCAATTGTCCTGAGGATTCCTCCACCCGTATTCGAAAGAGACGTTTGATGGAGTTCGTTGGGATTGGTTAAACAAGAACAAAGACTCAAGAGGGCTAGGAGCATTTTGTTGATCAATAGGGACAGAGGTGAGAGAAGGAAGAAGTGTATATGAATTTTTATAAGACACATCAAGCCTTTTCGATGGAATGTTTCTCATCAGCTCATTCGACTCTTTCATGATATATTTTCCCCTAGAATTAGATGATGTTCCCATCTGTGACAAGGAGAAGGATGGGAATGAATCTTAGATAGGATCGAAATGCAGGTTGATTGTATGAGAAAGAATAAAGAAAAAAGAATGAAGAAGGCCATTTTTTTGCTGTTTGAGATGTTTGTCTGAACACTGTAAATTAAGATTACATAAACCTTGTCTGGATTTTATATAAATGCAAATGGAGCAAATTAACGGGAAGTACGTCAAAGGTTGGTATATATGTTCAACGTTTATTTTTCAGTCCTATTTCTCTTTGAGTTTTGAAACACTTATCTTTCTTATACTCGAACTATTAATGAAAACTGGAACTAATAGGAGAAATATGCAGTTTGTGGTTGATATCTATCTTAAATTGGCATTAATCATTGAACTAATTAATGTGGTTAGCCCGATATTTAATTAATTTGTGCAGACTGATCAAGCTTAGTTATTGGATTGGACAAAATTTAGCACATAAATTTTTGTTCTAATACAAACTTCGTTTAGTTGACACCCTATAGCCTCGCTCCAATTCATCCATTCACCCAATAAATAAATAATTTAGGCCAACTCCACTTTCTTTTGGTTATTCAATCTAACAAAAGTTTGACTTCAACAATCTGAATTATTTTACAAGGCATATTAAATGGCTACTCTATTTTTCCGTTATCTCGCGGTTTGAGACTACAAATGATAACTGTAAAATAATAGTTTTAGAATAAGCACGGAAATTATGAATTACATAGTCCCCTTTGTTTCATGCCTTTTATTGCTTAAAAGATTCATATTGACTGATCTAGTAGTTAGTAATTATTTGGCTGACTTTATAAATAATCCTGCATCCTTCATCAATTATTTATAGCATAATATTTATTTCCTGTTTTTAACAATAAAGATGGAAATTGTGTGTGTACAAGTACGTATGTATGCGTAAAAAACATAAAAAAACAAGTAAAGTTTAGATGTGCTTCAATAGTGAATGTTTAGATATGATGATATTAAATACAAAAACATTTGCTTTGTTTTAGTGAAATGCAAGAATTTTATAATTATCAGTTTACATTTACAGTCAAAGAATAGTTTGAATTACTGAAATACCTGCCTATAGTAAAGGAGTAAATATTGACAGATTGTCACAACGAAGAATAAAATTCAGTTTGTATTTAATTTTTTTTTATGTATTCACTTGACAATTATACCCTTATTTAACCATGTGATTTTCCGACTTTGAAAAGCAAAGAAATCACAAATTTGATTACTCATATTTTAATTTGAATTTCTGAATTAACTGCCCATTTTAATGGATTAAATACCATGTATATCCATAGATTGTTGCAACGGAAAAAGAATTTCAATTTGCATTATGAGTTATTATCATGTTGAATTTTGTCTACTTTTAAAAGGATTTAATATATTTACTTGACAATTATACCCTTGTTTAACCACGTGATTTTTGTACTTACTGATATCAAAGAAATCACAAATTTGATCACTCATAATCTAGTTTGAATTTCCAAAGTACTTGTTTAGAAGGTAAGGGATTAAATACAATGTGTATATATGTATAGGGAGAAATACGACATGAAACGTGGCCGTTTAAAGGAAAGGACACGTGGAATCCAAGATGGAAATAGCCATCGAACGTAGTTATTTTGCTTGCGATCACAAAAGGAGTATTAAATTCTTTACGCCCAGTAACATTTAATACATAATATTTTGCAGCATTAGGGATGATGGCTCGTTACAATTAATTTGAAATTTATGTCTAACGTTACATCTTCATGAATGACTCTCGTAATTGACATTAAAGAAGGGTATGATCATAGGACTTCCTTCCCTAGACATAGCTATAAATAAGGAGCTCAGTTATCATTCTAAAAGACACGAATTTTCTGGTCGACTTATACTACATTCTATACAGAATTTTAATACTATTTTGCTTTCTCGCTTTTTGATCTCATCATTATTGTGCCTAGAAACCCTATTTTTGGACTCGTCAGCTGTGCCGTTCCATCTACATTTTAAGGCTAAGTATGTTATATTTCATAAGTTATTTCGTTATTTTTTGGATCAAATTAATTCACTTGTCTAGAAACCACGAAGTCAATTGTACCGTTTTATCAGTAAACAGTTTGGCGCCCACCGTTAGGCTTAGAGAGTCGTACAATTAAATTGATCCTTGTATTTTTTACTAACAAGCTTTGATCGTTTTTTCTTAGAGGAAATCACAAAAAAATGGCAGACAATACTGTTAACAACACTCTCAATCCTGAAATTCAAGGGGAACAACCTCATTTCGAGGATTCAATCAGTGACACCCACAACGAGGGGAACGACGCCACGCCAGTGTATGACATGAACTATCCTTGAACATATTCGGGAAACAACTCCCGATATGCTAATGAAGAGCATGTCGTCGATACGGTAAGGGTCTTACAAGAGCAACATACGATTATTCTAGGCCATCTCACGCGACAAGATAAGGTTATGACGGAGCTAAAGCAGGCGCTGTCGGGGGATTCAAATAATGCAAACATGTGAGATCCAATTCATCCCGTGTCCCCGCAAACCAAACAATGCAGAGAGTCGAAAACAATACTCCTGGAGATGAAGTCGATTCTAACGAGGCAAGGGGAAGCGGACCCAGTCTCAACAGCAAGAACGACGCATTCAAAAATGATTTTTTACGATTCATGAAGGAAATAAACGCCCGCATAGACCAAATCCCGGGAGCGCCACCAGTACTGAAAGGCCTGGACTCAAAGAAGTATACCCAATTGCCGTATAAACCGAGCGCAGCCCCGGAACTAATTCAGAAGCAGTTCAGAGAAATGAGATTAATGGGTTACCTTTTCGACAACGAAGAAGACAAAAGTATCGATAACTCATAGTAAAAGGCTCCGGGAAGATGAAGACATATGGAATAATATCATCCTGGGAAGACCATGGCTGCACGAGATGAAAGTTTTGCCTTCAACATATCACCAAATGTTAAAGTTTTCGACGCCCAAGGGAATCAAACAGATTAGGGGTGATCAACCGACAACAAGAGAGATGAATGCAATTTCGGTCTCCTGTAGAAAAGGAAATGAACGTGTGGTATAGAAATTACTGAAATCGACACTGGCCCCCCAACCAAAGGAAGTTAGCCCGGGGACAAAAGATTCTGAACAATATCAGGTACCAAGGTATTTTCAAGTACCGGAAGAGACGGATGTGACGAAGTCCACGGCAGAAGAACTAGAGAAAATTGTGTTGTTTGAAGAATTCCTATAAAGGAAATTCCATTTGGGAATAGGACTGCACCCGGAGCACAGGTATGCTTTTATTAAATTCCTTAAAATTAATGCCGATTGTTTTGCATGTTCGCACGAAGATATGACAGGAATCTCGATGAAGATAGCCGTACACAAGTTGCTTGGATCCCAACATACCTCCGGTAAGATACAAGAAGCGTGATATTACTGAATCAAGGAATAAAATCGTCAAAGAAGAGGTAACCCGTTTACTTAAGATTGGTTCATTCTGAGAGGTAAGATATCCAGACTGTCTAGCCAATGTAGAAGTAGTTCCTAAGAAAAATAATAAATTTCGCATGTGCGTAGATCATAAGGATCTTAATAAGGCGTTCCCGAAAGATTCATTCCCATTGCCAAATATTGATCAAATTATTGATGCCACGGTTGGGCACGAGTTTATGAGTTTCCTCGATGCTTATTCTAGGTACAATCAAATCAAGATGAACCAAGAAGACCAGGAAAAGACTTCGTTTAAAACGAATTTTGGTACCTATTGTTACAACGTGATTCCCTTTGGATTAGAAAGCGCCAGAGCCACTTATCAACGGCTCATACATAAGATATTCGAAAAAAAAATAGGAAAGACTATGGAAGTATATATAAACTATATGCTCGTTAAGTCTTTGAATGCAGGTGACCACCTGAAGTATTTGCAAGAAACATTTGACTTCCTGTGGAAGCATAATAAATTAACCCCGAGAAGTGTGTGTTCGGGGTCAGTTCAGGTAAGTTCCTAGGATTCCTAGTCTCACAAAGGGGAATTGAGGTAAATCTCGAAAAAATCAAGGCCACATAGGACATCCCAGATCAATTGTCTAACGTAAAAGAAGTATTGAGGCTCACTGGGATATTGGAAGCTTTGAGTAGGTTCATTCCCAATCATCGGAAAGATGTCATCGCTTCTTCACACTACTAAAAAAGAAAAGAAATTTCGAATGGACACCAGACTGTCAGCAAGCCTTGAAGGAGTTGAAGAGATTTTGTCAAGCCCTCTGTTGCTCTCAAAACCAAAAGAAGGTGAAACATTGCTAGTCTACCTTTTCAGAAGTTGTGGTAAGTGCAGTTTTAGTCCGAGAGGATGAAGGTACGCAATCCCCCATTAATTACATTAGCAAAATTTTAACGGGAACAGAAACTCGCTACCCATATCTAGAAAAGCTGGCCTTAGATCTCGTAGCCAGCGTTCGGAAGCTAAGGTCCTACTTCCAATACCACCCGATAATTGTGGTGACTACTTTCTCTCTGAGGAATATCCTCCATAGATCTGAGCGCTCGGGTAGATTGACCAAATGGGCCGTCAAAATGAGCGAGTTCGATATAGAATATAAATCGAGGACTGCAATTAAGTCACAAATCTTGGCTGACTTTGTAGCTGATTTTAGTCCGGAACTATTGCCTCTGGCAGCCAAGGATGCAATAGTGGTGTGAGAATCGACATCAGGAGTTTGGACCTAATTTTCGGACAGAGCTTCAAACGTAAAAGGGTCCGCGCTCGCAATAGTCTTGATCACGCCTTCGAGGGAAACCTTAAGGCAAGCCATCATAATGATTCCTTTAACTAACAATAAAGCAGAGTACGAAGCTTTGATTGCAGGGCTCGAATTGGCCCGCGGGCTTGACTCCAAAGTCATTGAAATCAAGTTTACGAAATATTTTACACCAAAGAGGAACATATGCAACAATATGTGGTTAAAGTTCAGGCTTTATTGGCACGATTCGAGAGTGGTCAATTACTCATATCCCGAGGGAAGATAACGCAGAAGAAGATGCAATGTCAAATATGGGCTCATCGACAAAAATCCAGGGATCAGAATCAGGGACGAAAGCACAACTGATGAACTCAGTCTTAGACAACGATGATTAATATGAGGTGAATACTACTACTTTGGTCTGGGACTGGAGAAATGAAATAATCGATTATCTTGAGCATGGAAAGTTGCACGAAGATCCCAAAGCATCAAAAGTATTACGCGCCAAAGCTGCACGTTATAGCTTCAAGTAAGGTCAAATGTACAGAAAATCGTTTCAAGGCCTGTTGGTCTAGTGCTTAGGAACATCATAAGCTAACTAAGTCATGAGATAAGTCCATGAAGGGATATGCGGCAACCACTCAGGTGCAGATTCTTTGGTGATGAAATTAGTTTGGGCAGGATATTACTAGCCCTATATGGAACAAGATGCCAAAGACTTCATACAAAATATGATAAGTGCCAACACTATGCATCACTAGTACATCAACTGGCGGAGCCCTTACATTTGGTTTTGTACCTCTGACCATTCGTGAAATGGGGGATGGACATTGTCGGACCACTACCACCGGCTTCTGGAAAGTTACAGTTTCTTTTAATTTTTTTCTAAATGGGTGGAAGCAGGTCGTTATCAGAAGATCAGAGAACGGGAAGTGGTCAACTTCCTGTGGGAAAATATAATTCGCAGGTTTGTAATACCAAAAGAGATTTCATGCGACAACGGGCCACAATTTATCAGCACAAAAGTTACAAAGTTCCTTGAAGATTTGAAGATAAAGAGAATCACCTCTTCACCTTATAATCCAAGTGTAAATGGTCAAGAGGAGTCAACAAACAAAGTGATTATTCAAAACCTCTAGAAAAGGTTGGAAGCACTAAAAGGCAACTGGCCCGAAGAATTACCAGCAAAAGGCAACTGGCCCGAACAACAGCCAAGTCAAGCACAGGATAAACCCCCTTTTCCCTTGTGTACGGAACAAAATCTTTGATATCGGTGGAAGTTGGGGAACCAACCTTAAGGTATTTCCAGGCGGACAAAGAATCGAACAACGATGCAATGTTAATCAACTTGGAGCTGCTCGAGGAATGCAGGGACCTGGCGCATGTAAGAATGGAAACTCAAGAGTAGAGAATAGAGCGATACTATAGTTGAAGAGATAATTTCCATTATTTTAAGTGAGAGATTTGGTTCTTAGGAAAGTAACTCAAAACACTCGAGAGCTTAACGCGGGGAAGCTGGGTCCAATGTGGGAAGGTCCCTATCGAATTTCAACTGTCACTGGAAAAGGCTTGTACGAGTTGGAAAATCAAAATGGAAACAAGTTACCCTAGCAACTAGAACGTGGAACACCTCAAAAGATATTATTGCTTATAGACATTACCCAAGCGAAAAACATGTACTACAGTATTTTTTCCTTTGTTCAGTTTTTGTCCCAATTGGGTTTTCTATAGCAAGGTTTTTAATGAGACAATGATATCATCGATGCCAAGTCTTCACTCGGGGGCGATTAGGTAATCTTTGGTTCGATAGAAAATTCCCACCGGGAAGTTAAGTTTGCTACCGAACAGAGGTTACCCGACCGTTCACGAGCATAAACCACTAGATGGTTGTTAGGTATTCTTTAGCCTGATAGCGTGGATTCCTAAGGGGAAACAAGATATATTACCAAGTGAAGGATTACCTAGAATTTATTAGTGGAACCTTCGAAGATACAAGACTTCTAGTGTTCCAATTTGTATTCTTCGCATTCGAGAACTGGCGGAATAATATGAGGAACAACAACACTATATGCCAAATAAATCTGGGAATGAAAATCCAAAACAGAATACATCATCGGGACTGGGGACTGTGCAGCTAGTCCCTTAGAAACAAGTTGTATAAGATAGCCACAAGTCATGGCAATTTCTTTTCAGCATAGCAAAATGCTTATGTACTTTCGAAAATAGAAGGAATTAAATAAAGATAAATCCTTTTGTTTTTATCTTGTTTCTTGTCTCAACGATGAGTTAATTTTTTCATTTGAAAGTTAAACAAGTACTTCAAATGTTAGTGCAGTAATGAGCAGGAGACGTCCTCTTCATGATAGTGTAAAGATAAGAGGGCCCTCTCTTATAAAAACCCTCACGATAAAGGGTTAGTTCCGAAAGAATCAATGCCATGAAACTAGAATGCCATGGGGGAAAAAATACACTCGAAGCCACATACGAAAAGGACGCAAAAAGAAAACTTGCACAAATACTCACGGAAACCCTCACGAAAAAGGGATAATAATCGGAACCAAAATTCTTCATAGGAAAGGAATCCTAGATTACACATAATAAAGCTTCCTTTGTGTCGACGCACCTCAATAATCCCAAATCCGTATTTCTTCTCTATAGGGTTCCTCCGGTGTGGAAGAAATTGTTGGACAACCTCCGGAGCGTGCGCTTATGAGTATGGTTTGCATGCTCCGGGTACTCTCCTTTTGTCATATGCCTTTTGCTGTCGTGGAACCAAGGATCCCCATCTGTTTCTTCTTCAATATGAGCACAATATATAGACTGACTATGGATCCTTACTGGGATAGGATCAATGAAGTTCTTGTATGGATGTTGTATCATTGATGACAAAGTGGCCACTGCATCGGCAAACTCGTTCTGAACCCTGGGAAAATGCCGCAACTCTATATTCGTGAACCTCTTTCTCAATTCCTACATATGGTGCATATATGGCAATATCTTGGAATTCTTGGTGGCCCATTCTCCTTGTACCTGGTGTACAAGCAAATCTGAATCACCGATCACCAACAGCTCCTGACTATTCATGTCAATGGCCATGTTGAGTCCTAATATGCAAGCCTTGTATTCCTCCATGTTGTTACTGCAGGGGAATCTGAGTTTAGCAAATACCGGATAATGTTGGCCAGTTTCCGATAGCAAGACAACTCCAATACCGATTCCTTTGAAATTTTCCGCTCCTTCAAAGAACATCCTCCAACCATCGTAGGATTCAGCAATATCCCCTCCTATGAATAACACATCTTCATCGGAAAAATACGTTTTCAAGGGTTCGTATTCTCCTTCCACAGGGTTATCGGCCAGATGATCGGCCAGTGCATGTCGCTTGAGTGCTTTCTGAGTTACATAAGCAATGTCGAACTCACTCAACAGGATTTTCCACTTAGCCAGCTTGCTAGTGGGCATAGGCTTCTGAAAGATATACTTCAAGGGATTCATTCTTGATATGAGATATGTTGTATAGGCACAGAAGTATTGCCTCAGCTTCTGAGCTATCCAATTCAGGGAACAACAGGTACGTTCTAATAGAGAGTACCGCGCTTCATATCGAGTGAATTTCTTACTCAGGTAATAGATAGCTTGTTCTTTTCTCCCTGTCTCGTCGTGCTACCCCAGAACGCAGTCGAAGGATCCATCTAACACTATGAGGTAGTGTACCAAAGGTCTGCCTGGCTTTGGCAGGACCAAAACTGGTGGTGTTGATAGGTACTCCTTGATCTCATTGAAATCCTTTTGACAATCCTCGGTCCAACTAGTTTTAGCATCTTTCTTCAACATGAAAATTGGCTCATATATAATTGTGGAATGGGCTATGAACCGGCTGATGTAGTTTAGCCGTCCTAAAAAACTCATTACATCTTTATTACTCTTTTGCGGTGGCAGTTCCTAGATGGCTTTGACATTCGACGGATCCAATTCTATCCCTCGACAGCTAACAATGAACCCAAGTAACTTTCCGGAAGGGACCCCGAATGCACACTTTGCAGGGTTTAATTTTAGGTTGTACTTCCGCGGTTTGTCGGAGAACTTCCTCAAATCTGCTATATGATTTGTGGATTTCTTGGACTTGATGATGACATCGTCCACATACACCTCGATATTCTTATGTATCAGGTCATGAAAAATTGTAGTCATAGCCCTCATGTAGGTGGCCCCAACATTCTTTAGACTAAATGACATCATCTTATAACAGTATATCCCCCATGGTATAATGAAAGCGGTTTTCTCAGTGTCTTCCCCGTCCATCCAAATCTGATGGTAACCGGCGAAACAATCTACAAAGGACTAGAGTTCATGTCTGGCACAACTGTCTATTAAAATGTGTATGTTTGGAAGTGGGAAATCATCCTTTGGGCTGGCTCTATTGAGATCCCGATAATCGACACAAATTCTAACCTTCCCATCCTTCTTCGGAACTGGCACGATGTTGGCTATCCAAGTTGGGTACTCAACCACCCTGAGGACCTTGGCCTTGATTTGCTTGGTGACCTCCTCTTTGATTTTTAGACTCATATCAGGCTTGAATTTCCTGAGTTTCTGCTTTACTAGCGGACATATCGGGTTTGTGGGAAACTTGTGAGGCACAATAGATGTACTTAACCCGGTCATGTTGTCATATGACCATGCAAAGATGTCCTCATACTCTTTCAAGAACTGTGTGTACTCTTCTTTTTCAGATAGTGATAAATGAATGCTGATGCGGGTCTCCTTGACAGTTTCGAAATCTCCTAAGTTGATTATCTCAGTCTCGTCCAGGTTGGACTTGGGCTTGTTCTCAAAATCCTCTACTTCCCTGACGATTTCCTCGGGTATGACATCCTCTTCTTCTGAATCACTATCCTTTTGTTGTGTTGCCTCATTACATGTCACAGTTATCAGTTCATCGAGATAGGAAATAGTAATGTTGTATAGGTAAATATATGAGTGAAAATGGTAATAATAAACATCAATTCATTTAAAGCGTCAAACAAATGAGATTTCTCAAAAACAACATTTTTGGAACATTGGAAATATTATTTAAAACAGAATGCCAAAAAGGGAAATCATTTTTTTTTTCAAAAAACAAAATAAATAATGTTGTTCAGCCTTGCTACCCCGGGATGTGTCGGGCCATGGATGGTCTGACAGTCCAATTCTTGAGGAATGATCCTCTCTCCACAGCTCGGATGGTAGGGCCTTCCTCCTCCTTCTCAAAAATTACACAGCAGTCCATGTCGTCGTTCTTTAAGAACAGGTTTCTCAAGGCGGCCAATGCTTCTTCCTCCTCTGATCCCCATATGACGTCGGTCTGCTAGAAAGACTGACTCAGGTGCGGCACAGGTGGTGTTACTGCAACCTCAAATGGAACCGATGCGGTTACCTCAACGCCAACTAGAGGCTGTATTTGTACCACAATAGGATTGAGCGTGACAGCGGGTTTCTTAGGATCGTCACATTCAATGATAAGTCCAATTGATCCCTCGGGATCCCATTCCTCATCAGTTTCTATCATATTGATCCCTTCGCCTCTATTATCTAGAAGAGGGTTGTTGCGGACTTGGGTGTAGTTTCCTTTCCCTGGATGACCTTATTATCAATCAAGATCTGGATCTTATCCTTCAGTGTTTGGCACTCGTCAATGGTGTGCCCTTTCATGCCAGAATGATATGCGCAGGTCTTATTTGGGTTGACCCATTAGGATTAATTCTCCACGGTCGCAGCAGGGATAGGGGTGACGTAACCAGGAACCTTCAGCCTTTCATACAACTGGTCAATGAGTTCAGCAATGGCAGTGTATTGTTTAGGTGGTCTACGCTCAAAGTTAGGCCGAGGTCTTGGGTAGTTTGGACGAGTTGGAGGTGACTGAAAGTGAGAGAGTTGGGAATTATATGTGTGATAAGTAGTGGCTGGTTGGGAATATATAAGAGGTGATGTTTGATATGTTTGGAGGTGCTTGGTATGTAAGTGGGGAAGTTTGATATACAAGTTAAGTTTTAGGTCCTTGGGCGACCATTACTGTTCCTGCATCTTTCTTCTTCGATATACCCCCTGACTGCAGTGCTTTGTTTCTGGCCTGCAATGCCTCAAAGTTTGTCACCATACTGCTCTTAATGCCCTCTTCAATCCTTTCTCCGAGTTTGATGATATCGGAGAACTTGTTATTTCAATAACCATCAATTTTTCATAGTACTGCGGATCCTGTGCTCTGACGAAGAATTTGTTCATCTGTTCCTCGTCCAATGTCGGCCTAAATTTGGCTACTTTTGACCTCCAACGAGTGGCATACTCGCGGAAGGTCTCAGTGGGCTTCTTCTTTAAGTTCTGAATGTAGAAGACATCCGGCGCATTCTCTGTGTTATACTTGAATATGTCCATGAAGTCAGACGCCATACTCACCCAGTTGGACCCATTTCTTAGGATCCTGGCTGATGTACCAGGATAAAGCATCTCCTGTAAGACTCCTCATGAAAAGCTTCATTCGGATCCTTTCATCCTTTCCGATCCCTACAAGTTTGTCACAATAAGTCCTCAGATGAACCTTGGGTACACCTGTTCCGTCAAACATTTCAAACTTGGGAGGTTCGTAACTCTCGGTAGTTCTACATCTGGCTGTATGCACCGGTCTTCATAGTTCAGACCTTCTATCCGTTTTCCTTCCTTCGATGCCTTGAACCCGACTTGTCAACTTCTTGAGCTCTTCAACTAGGTTCTTAATGAGCATGTCCTTCTCAGTGGATTCTGGTGTATAGTATATGGGCTGAGTGGAGTGAGGTATGGTTTCCACGTATATAGGGTTGTTTTGGTGATCGGGAGTTTGGGTATAATGGTGATCACTGGTAGAGTTCTGGGGTTCGGGAATGATTTGTGGGGTATTTTGTGGAGTATGGTAGGTGTTTTGCTGATATTGTGGTGGGATAGTTTGATTATGTAGTGGGGTTGTGTAATGGTGGGGTGCGGGAGGATTTTGTAGGCGCTTGTTGGGAATGTTTTATGGTGGTGCGGGGTTCTGAGTGTTTGAATGGTTGACATCTAGGATATTGAGTGTGAGGGATAGATTTGCTAAGCTTCGGACCTTCTCGATCTTACCCTGGAGTTCTAGTATTTTCTACTCAAGTCGTGATACCCAATCATTTGGGGCCTGAGTACCTCGGCCATCAGAAGCTTCTGCATGTTCAACATGTGTGTTGTTGTCTTTTCTGGTGCAGTTCAAATCATTCATCTTTGCTTTCCCTTTGCCTTTTGGTGGACTAGGAGGAGGAGAAGGTGGAGGGGCCCTGGATCTTGTGTAATAAACTGATGATGCCAGTATGTGCGAACCAACCTTTGGGGAATGGGAATAATCAAAAGAAAGAAAGAAAAACAAAAGGTAGACAAGTCAGTAAGAGTTCTGAAAAGCGTATTTGCCGTATTTAAACAGATATTGCTGAATGTAAATTTGCGTCCTATTTTGGGAGCCTCGTTGTGCCCGAGGTAGGCCTAGCGACAAATTGTTTTGGAGAAATTAGATGCCAATAATTGCCTCATTTAATTAATATAAGGATAGACGAATCCAACACGACACTAAGATAATAAAAGATAGGACACTACTGGCATTTGGCCTTACTACATTTAGGAAAAGCAGTCGGCGACCCAGAAGGACCTTCCCCAAGCTTGATCTTTCTGACTCCATCAATCAGGTCCCCTAGTTCGCGCATTCCCAACAACAGGTATACTCTTTCCAGATGTCCTCCCTCGCTTCCTTCAGCATTCTTGCAGTCGGCGACCCTCTTTCTTATCTTTCCCTCTAGCTCCATCAAACACTATTCCAGATATTCTACCCTTTCATTGGAGGTGATAGACATTTCCCTCTATTCCCTGATTAATATCTTGTTTGTCTCGTGTATATCCTGATGTTTGGCCTCGGAGTCATGAATCCTCTTGCGCAACTTGTTGTACTTTACTTGGGTTTATGCATCTTCGTCTATGACCCTGTTTCCCCGACCGATTCTTGGCTTAACTCTCCCAGCTATGTTATCCTCCAACCATGCCGGGTAAAAGGGTGCATGCCCCGCATGATACCTGTCTGGATCGATGGTGTCTTTTTCCACAGTAATCTTTGAGTGCCACATATGCTGAGCTTGAAACTTGTAAGGGATGTCGTCATCCTGAAAATCTGCCCGAAAGTGACTTATCTTTGCGACCCGCGGTATGATCTGCTTCATGCCTGCCTGCCTGCCTCATAACCCTGATGGGAACATAATGGTATATTCCTCTTAACCCGTTCAACACTAAGTGAGGAGCTTCCCTTGACCTGATGATGAACTCGTTAGTAGGGAACCATTCAAACATCTACTGAACCTGATCCTCAGTCAAATTGTCGAAGAACTCTACCCATCCCTTAGCACTCTCTGGTTGAGCAAACCTGTCCGGAATATAAATCATCCGTTTAGGGTGATGGAAGGTAATATGGTCATTCCACGCCCTTCGTGGAAACTCCTGGCGATATTGACCCTTTTGGAGATGCTCCATCAACTACAACTGCAGTAGCAAATTGCAACCCTCGAAATGTTTGGAACCTTTCTGGCAGTGGTCCAAAGCTCGGTAGATATCAGCTATAATCATAGGGACTACGGTGTATGTTTGTCCCTGGATTCCTTCCATTAGAGTCTTGGTGACCATAGCCAACCTAGTGTGAATTCTTTCACTTTTCGCCGGGAACACTATCATACCCAAGAAGCAAACAATGAAAACGAAAACTCTGCGATGAATATGTTCCAAGGAAGTGATGGAAAAATCATCATGGAAAATACGGTAGGACTTTCTATGACCGTATCTCTCATACAACTAGTCAAATGGTATATAACATTTCTTTAAGAATTCCAAAATGACGTTCTTTTTCAGACCCATCATTTTTAGAAATCCCCTACCAGTGCAATTTTCTGGTACCAATAACCCAGGCCTGTCCCAAGGTAGCCCAGAAAATCCCCCAATTTCTTCTAGGAGCGGGGTCATTTCTTTATCCCCAAAGCGAAACACTGATTTTTCATGATCCCGAAATATGGTTGCAGCTTCTATCAACATGTTATTTGGCTGGATGTCTAACAGAGAAGGAAAAATTTCCCAGGACCTTCTTCACATGTTTTTTGTCACTTGAAGAAAGATCTTCCCACTAGTCTAGCTGCAATGGTGGTATATTTTGGACCATGCTGAACCTGGGTACCTCGTGCTTCATTTTCTTCAAAACAAATAAGGTTAGGCCCTTTCCCCCTCCAGATTCGACTATTTATATATTGATGATTAGCATATTGGCATTTAGTTCTCCAAATTAATGCACAAAACGTGGTTGCATCCGTTGGGATTATGGAAACCCCGGTGAACTTTTGGATAAGGTTTGTCTTAAAGGGTTATTATGTGGACAACATACTAACCCGGCTCGGTTTGACCATGATGCATGTACATTTATGATCAGAGTAAGGTTGCTATGGGCGTCTAGACTGGTAACCTCAAGCGGACAACTTGAAGGGGAAAGGCACGGAACTGTCGATTGCACCACCGATCGACTAGTTTTATCGCAAATAAGCCTTTCCGAATTAAAATGGTGATATATAGGAAGAGCGCAACCACTCATCAAGGTTTGCTATATGATTGATTACGCACGAGTGAAATATGATGTTGAGCATGATTTATGCAGCAATAAATAGCATGTTGTCATGTATTTTCACGTTAGGAATATAATAAATGCGGTATTTAATAATTGAAAGACGT
Source organism: Nicotiana paniculata (assembly GCA_005239505.1). Taxonomy (NCBI): domain Eukaryota; kingdom Viridiplantae; phylum Streptophyta; class Magnoliopsida; order Solanales; family Solanaceae; genus Nicotiana; species Nicotiana paniculata. Next base: position 22,773 of record ML315307.1, read on the forward strand.
TAAGAAAGGAAAACAAAGAAATACGGTCAGTTTCTGCAATAAAGGATATCATAAATGCTCAAAACGGGCAATTAAATTCACATAAGGAGAAAGGGAGAGGGTGTGCATGTATTAACAAAAGAATCATGCTCAAGACTAATTAATAAAAAATCAAGTGGGTTATAGTAAAATCCTAAAAGTCTCCAGTAGAGTCTCCATGCTGTCGCGCCCCCTTTTTCTCGCGAAATCGGGTTTTGACATTCATTGGGACAACTCGTTTCCTTTTGGGAAAGGGGTATAGAAATTGAAGAGTCGTCACCTAACGGTTTTAAGTGCGTTAGGGCACCTGATGCAAGTAACTCATGAAACCAGTCTACATTACCAGAGATTGGGTAAGGGCTTGAAATTACCCTGAGGGGAAGGTGTTAGGAACTCCTCGAGGTCCACAATAGTAGGTCCCGACCAAACTTACTTAGTGAATTAGTCATTTAACAGATAAGTAGTCTAAGCACACATATTTAAATAAGATAAAGGGAGTTTAAAAGGTAAGCAATTTAAGCACACATATGTATAAAGATAGGGAAGTCCTAAGTTATTAACCTATAGGATCACATATGTACAAAGCTCGATAATCCTTCCTAAACTAGAGGGGTTACACGTTGCATTAACGCACAGGTCATCATATCCTTTTACTACCTGATTAGCCTCCCCTTAGCGATTGTATAAGCGGTTTTAATTAAACGAATTCTAAGCGTGCATTACCCGTCCCTTCCTTGTGGTAGGTGTTTAAGACCTCTATTTTAGGTAGTTCTAGACTCTCCTAAAATGTTTAAAAGGGAAAATCTAAGCGACAACAAAGAACAAATAGGACTGTCAAGTAAGACAAAAACTAAGGGCTCATGTTTACCTCCGCAAATAAGTAGGCAGTTAGCACATTTCAAACAGAAAGATTTCAGTTGTTCCAAAAAATGTCCTAGAACAGGATATCTAGGTGAGCATGACAAACAAAGAATGTGCAGCATATGTTTAGGCGAAATGGTAAAGACCTAATCAGTTTGCCTACTAATTTTTTAGAACCTGTTGAATCTGGGCAGTCACAAATAAACAAAGCATAATTTTACAATTTTTATAAGGCCTTAATTACTTATAGGCTTGTCTAGGCGTGGTTCAGGGATACCCTATAAAATGCTGTCTAAAAATGCAAACAGAATTCTGGAAATTAACTAAAGGAAAGAAAATAGTTTGAGTTTTAATACGTCCTATAAACATGCTTTCCTAGGTGCTGAAATTACTTTTATACATTCTTATAGACAAGACGATTATTGACTTAGGCGATGTAGACATGATGTAAAGCGAATACAGACACAGTCCTAAAGAAGATTTCTAATGCACCCAGAAGATGTACATTTTATTATGTTGAATTGTAGTGGTAACCTAATAACAGGATTTCTAGGTGATCATGATTATGCAGAATCAAAATATCGTAAAAAATGAGGTAATGAGCCTATAACACAGTGCCTAGTGTGCGAAGTGATCTAAAAGCACGGTAAACATGATAAAAACCTAAAGCATCACTGCTAATATGAATAACATAATATGAGCCTAAAGGCAGGATTTCTAATGAAAGTAAAGACAATATAAACCTAAAGCATGATTTCTACCCTGTCTCCCTACAGAAATCCATGTACGAATCCCTTCCCTTTACTAATTTCCCCAATATCTGTTGACAAAGGTTATTATTACAAACCATAAATAAATGAATTACATAATAAATATAAGTTATGCTATAGGGAGCCTGAGATAGGCCCAAAGTGAACAGGAAAATACTAGGCCTTCAAAATAGTCCAAGATGCCAAAGTCTCAAGCCAATGGGGTGACATGGTGTGTCAAAGTTCCCTAAGGACCTCAGGGATCCCGGGCAATGCTCACACCAATACCCTTTGAGTAGAGAAGTGATTATGCGCAGTGTGGAAAATTCCATCCCCAGTGTGCAGAGTTCGGAGGAATCTCATGGATTCCTAGGCAGTACACACACTGGAGGGGCAGAACTTAAGTAATCTAAGAGTAGAAGTGAGAGTGCTTGACATAGTTGGAATAACTTAGTAAAAAAGTGTAGAAGTAAAACTTTTTGGAGTGAAAAAGGATTTCAGGAATGGAAATAGTTCAAAGGAAATGCTAAGAGTAAAAAAAAAAAATTGAAAGCCATTCTAGGAAGAACAAAGATTCAACATACAATCACAAAACTTAGAGTGCCTAGATTCAAAAGCCATTTATTACTTAGTTCTATATGAAGACTCATAAATTTACAAACAAGGATCAGGGGGTCGGGAACATAGAGAGCTCAAAATCAGAAAGAAAACACATAAACATGGTAAGAGGAGAAGCATATGGAACAACAGATGCACAGAACAAATAAGAGTCAATTAAACACAAACTACCGATTCAGAGACTTGACAAGTCATTCATGCTTGAAACTAAAATGGTAATCGGCAGTAAGAAATAGAGACATAGTATGGGAATGGTCATTTTGAAGGCAGGGGTGTACTAATAGAATTATTCATGCCAATTAGGATCAACCAAATATATTAAAAGTCAATAACACTAACATGAGCATACTAGTAGAAGGAGGTAATCAGGAACTAAATAAACATGCCTTCCAAATACCAAACAAGACAAGTGAGACCTAGGCATGCTGATAATGCTCAACTATGTCTAATAAAAAACTAAACGGGCGTTGCAAATATAATCCGGGGTATTATGCCTAGAGTCGATCCCACAGGGAATTTACGTATCAATCAAGTCTTTAGAATACGCAACTTTTACTCAATGAATTCTCTCAAGACTTTTTAATATAAATTGGTGATGTTTTACTAATTCTACTGACAATAATAATAACTA
>ML315309.1:0-56934 GCA_005239505.1 Nicotiana paniculata
TATATATATACACACACACTAACATATACTATAATAAGTTATATATACGTTATAGTATTACAGGGAAGTGTCTCTACATATATATTGATGTGACGGGCATCCCGATCCCACCAATCCTCCCTTTATTCCTCCGTAACAATTATATTAACAGTAAATGATATATATATATATATGTGTGTGTGTGTGTGTGTGTGTGTGTTGCGGCGTCCAACCCGATCCTACCAATCCTCCCTTATTCCTCCTTAACAATTACAATAACAGTAAATAATATTTAATATGTTGCGGTGCGCAACCCGATCCCACCAGTCCTCCTTTATTGCTCCTCAATATATCACTCATATTCCTCCTGTTGCAGCGTGCACCCGATCCCACATGTCCACCCTTATTACTCATGTTGCAACGCGCAACCCGATCCCACCAAACATTAGTTTAAATCAACAACAACATCCAATCCACAACTCAATTACCAGAATTTCTACTACCGAGAGTATGAGTACACGACAACAAGAGAATCGCGTAAAAATCAAAGGAATACAACAACCTTTACAAAAACAACAAGACATGTAAGGCACGTGATAACTACACAGGTAATCACAACAATTTAGACATGTAGCATATATGCACATAGTCATAGAGGAACTCACAATTAAGAAGTAACAAAACAACAAGGAAGGCAATAACTTCAACTAAGGAAAATAAGGCCAAACAACGAGCAACATGTAAATAAATGCTAACAACATCATATAGAGCATGTAAGTGTAGCCTAACAACAAGATACCACATATTATGACAATTTGATCAAAGGCATGGAAAAAGACTAGACAATCTTACCGGTCAACACCACATATAAACTGTGTACCCACTCGTTACCTTGTGTACACAACTTTCACATATCGAGATAGCACAAGTGACTCAATTCCTAAGGGGTGGTTTCCCCCACACAAGGTTAGGCAAGATACTTACCTCAATAGCGTAAAATCCTACTCCGGGATGACCTCGTCTATGGACTCGCCTCTAAAATCTTCGAATCTAACCATAATCATATTAATACCATCAACATAGGCTAACAAATCGAATTCCACAATAAAAATTACAAGATATGTCAAAAATCCGAAATCGGCCAAAACCCGGCCCCTGGGCCCACGTCTTGAAACCAGGCAAAAATGATAGAATTAGAAACCTCGTTCTCTCCCGAGTCTAACCAAATAAAATTCATCAAAACCGAACTCCGTTTGGTCCCTCAAACTCTCCAAAACTCAAGGCCTAACTCCCTCAATTTCACTTCGAAATCATCAGTCAAATCCCAAAAACGAAGATGGATTCATGAAATATAACCAAAATCGAGTAGAGAACACTTACCTCAATCAATATGGTGAAAATCACCTCCAAAATATCCCAAATCCGAGCTCCCCAACTCAATATATGACCGAATGAACAAACCCTTATTTTATATTTTTTTTGTCAGCTATTCTGCCTCGTTTCTCATGCCAAACGATCTCGATACTTGCTTTTTATGCCTCCAATGGATTTTTGTGAGATTCTAGTAAAATTAGGCTTTTAAATCACTCAATTTGACCTTATAATGAAGGAGATATGTTGGTTTCAATATTTGCAAATAGTGCAGATTTTTAAATACATCGGCAGTAACAATTCCGTAATGAATCTGAAAAATCTGACAACCTAATCCTTAGTAAAATGATCATAAAATTCTCACACGATGTCCAAATTCGATGATTCTTTTTGGTACGGGTCCGTAATTATGATACAGATCTAATGCTTCAATCAAAAACGAAATCGGAACTCATTTGTTCAATATGATATCATTTATGCTTGAAAAACGGCGCCGAAACATATCAAATCAACTCGGAATGAACTCAAATTGTGCACATAAGTCCTAATACATCATACGGAGCTACTTGTGCCCCCAAACTATCGAGCAAAATGTAAATTCTCAAAACGACCGGTCAAGTCGTTACAGCCAAAGCTGCCCATCTCATTTGGTTTGCATTATTTTTGGGCATTTGGAATTATAAAAAAGGTTAAAAGTCAACGAGTAACTAAACTCAAAATCCTAATTCCCAAAACTATTATGCTATTCATATAAACTAAATTATTTCCAAGCATTTCTCTAGCAAAATACAAGGTATTCTAGCGATTATGAGTAGCAAACTGCAATGTATTAGATATGTTTCCTTTTGTATAATTTAAATTAATCTTTTTAAATATTTAATCTTCCATATACTTTATTCTTGAATCCTAGCTTGGTTAATATCTTTTCATTTGTGTTATTTATATTTTCTTTGTCTTTGCTTAGTTTCTTTTATGTTGTTGTAGAATAGTTGATGGATCTAATCCTCTGACCAGAGACGGATCTAGAATTTTAAGCGTATGGGTTCCTAAAAAAATCTCAAGTTAATATATAATAATAACTAGATTAACGGACTGGGTTCCAAGTTATATATTCTTATACATTTAATGAATTTTTCAATGCAAATACACGATCTATACAAAACCTACTGGGTTCACGGGAACCCGCACATATTATGCTGGATCCGCCCCTGCCTCTGACCATTCTTTCATATTTTTTTAATTAATCACCCTCTAAACAGTAAAAATATCTAGAGAGTTTTGTAAAGTCCTATAAAAGTACGTATATTATTGCATTTTACTTCTACTAGTGATGTTTACCTGACATTAAAAAAATACTGAAAATTAACCGAACCACACTGATATCGAAGATAAACCGACCTGATTGGGACAGTTTCGGAAAGTCTAATTTTGGTTATACATAATAAAATAATTTAAAAATTAGTATGATACAAATTTTATAAAATAACCGGTCGAATCGAACCATTGACACCCCTAGTCCATGCATATGAAAAAGAAAAATGAAACACATGTACAAGTACTAAGAAAAATCCACTATTAGCCACCTGAAAAAGACACTAGTATAAGATCAATATTTTTTATTACATTTATCTATAACAAACATTTATTATGCATAATATTGTAATTCTCATTTTTCATAAATAATTGTTTCCATTTATCTTTTTTCTTTAGTCTACTCTAAAAGAAAAAGTTTTACGCATACCACATGAAATCTTCTTACTTTATTAAGACGCAACACAAGTGAAAAAAATATTATTTTCTCGTTCAAAACTCCTTTTTCTAATTATTTAACCATTAAAATTCATTTTTACATAGTTAAAACCAAATTTACCATTAACCTCACCACTTAAAATAATGATTTCATATCAGGTAGTTTAGATATGATAGCATTATATTTTATATAAAGATTAACCCAAATCTTTATATAATCAATTAATTTGTTGAAACAAAACCTGATCATATATTTCAAGTTGGACTCTTTCCGAGTGTCCTTCTCAAGCAAAACATTGAAGTCGATAAGCAAATTCAGGCGAATTTTAAGGCATGTTAATTCTAGGACTGATCAAAACCCTAATATTGAAAAAACAAGAGCAATAACAAATAAAAAAGTTCTTGACAATATAATAAAAAAGTTATTGTTAATGGTTTCAACTTAATCTAATATTTCAGACATGGAACATAGAAATATATCTTAAAAATTACTAAAATTGTATTAGATATTAAATTTTGAGTTTATATATTAGAAGTGAAATTTTAAAGGTTGAACTCATCAAGTTTAATTAATCGTCTTTGTCCGCATATAGTTCACAATTTGATAACAGATTTTATGCTATTGAGGCTTTTTTTTCCTTTTCCTTTTTTTTTTTTTTTTTCTTTGTAGATGAAACTTTGGAGTATAGCTTAATTTAAGTATAACTAGTTTCTCCTGTAGTTTGTACACACAATATTGTTATATCATTAGGGTTTTTTATTGTTTTCCTGCTCTTTTAATTCACTAGACATTGCTATTCGTTGAAGGAAAAAAGAAAGTAGAAGAGAAAATCCCAATAAAGAAAAGAGAATATTGAACAAAAAAATAAGTGTTTTAGGTTTTCTTATATCCATTTCAAATCAATATTTAGGTTAATAGACATTGTCATGCTGAAAACCTAAAGTACTTATCTTGATTAATGCGCCTTTGATTTAAGAATTTACTGAACTATTTAATATTTTGCTTGGTTCATTAATATTTCTACTATTTCCATTTTACTTTCTTGAGGGTAAGATCAGCGTTTCATTACTTTGATATATAATTTCGATCTCATTTTTGTGATCCATAATTACACTACTAGAAATTCCGCAAAAACACGACCATTAACGTATGATCTGTATTTTAAAGGTCGGAAGGACATACCGATCATAGTTGGTCGGAAATGACCGACCAACTTTGGTTGGTCAATTAAATTCAAAAAAAAAAAAAATTGTCGAAAAAATCGACCAAAGTTGGTCGGTACTTTAATTATGTAATTAAAAAATGCACCATCTGGGAATCGAACCGGGATCTGTACTGTGGCAGGATACTATTCAACTACTAGACCATTTGTGCATTTTATTTTAAGACTATCTTTTATTTTTTTTTATACTCTTTAATTGTATTTTCGCACGAAAATAACCGACCAAAGTTGATCGGTTTTATTAAAAAATAAAATTACCGACCGAATTCGGTCGATTTTTTAAAATGACCGGCCGAATTAACCGACCGACTTCGTCAATTTTTTTAATATTACTTTTAATTTATTTTAAATGAAAAATCGATCAGAGTTGATTGGTTTCTTGAAAAATAAATTTCGCGTGACTCAAAAATAGTTTTTCACATTTTTGCGCCAAAGGAAACCGACCAAAGTTTGTCGGTATCATAAAACAAAAAAGAATTAAAAAAAATATTTTGAAAAACCGACCAACTTTAGTCGATTTTTTGTCCGGTTTTTTTATTCGGCCAAAATTGGTCGGTCGACCGTGGTCGATTTTTGCCGAATTTCTAGCAGTAATTCTTATAGAACTGGTATTTTATATATAACCTTTTTCCTATGGTGTGATGTTTTTCTTTGTCCTTTTTGCAGCTCGACAGTTGGGTTTTGTGCAGAATCTATCATTTTCGTGGAGCAATTTTACGTCTGATAATTTTATGAATGATGTTCAATGGGATTTTCCGAGTTGGCAAGAAAATTGCTTGTCGCAATTGGACTATTGATGTGTGGCTAGAATTCATGGTTTAACGCATTATGTGCCTTACATTTTATGTGCGTTAATGATAAAAATACACCTCGTTTGAGCATAATGGAGTCTATTTCATGTGTAGGTGAATTGGAGATGGAAGCCGATCTAAATGGATGCATAAACGTCAAAATACGCTCAAGAGTCAAAAAGGAGTGAACCTGGCAATAGCCAGGCGTTTGGGCTGTAAAGCCTGGTCATGCCAGGCGTTAGCCGGGCGTTTGGGCTGTAAAGCCTGGTCATGCCAGGCGTTAGCCGGGCGTTTGGGCTGTAACGCCTGGTATGGCCAGGCGTTTGGTGGGCGTTTGGGCTGTAACGCCTGGTCCTCGATCCGGCCCAGTCCGGGTTTTAAAGGCTTTAATTGTTTCCTGGTTTGACTAGAAGTATCCTACACGTTTAGGGTTTGCCCCAAAACACATAAATAGACTCAAACACAAAACTTTGAAAGACTTTTGCCATTGGAGACAAGAGGAGATCGTGGAACACTACTCAGAAGATCAAAACATTGATTTTTACCTCCTTTATTCCTTACTCTATAATTTAATTATGCAAGTTATTTTGGATTTGATTACTATGAGCATGAGTAGCTAAGTTATTTAATCTAAGGTTTTGGTGGAACCCGTTGGGGATGAACTTATTGTGATATTAATATAATTTTGCTTGGTTGTTAATCTCTATTTGTTCAACTAAGTTCTCATTGTAGTTGATTGAAGGGCCATCAATTAGCTGTTCCTATTTATTATGTATCTACTTGAGAGAGAGTGCATATTTAGGTAGTGGTTTGAACAACACCACTCCCAGAGTATAGACGAAAGTCATAACCGATGGTTTAGAGGTTGGATTAGAAATAACGATACCTCGGGTGCAATCTAAAGTAAGTTGTAATGCAATCTAGCTAGCGTAACTTGAGAGAGTGCGTCTAGTAAATTATCATAATTACTTGAGAGAGATATATGGTAGCTAGAGTGTTCATGATTGATAGAGACAACTAATCAAACTATAGGAAGTATCCAAGAAAGAAGTTCACCGATGAGGAAAACCATAACCTTAGACCTTCATTACAATTGTTTACACCTCATTGTTAGTTAATACTTAGTTTATTAATTTTGTTCAGCTGAAGTAGTAAAAACACCACCAAGTGATATTCATAATTTTTGAGAAAGTTGATTAAGTTAAAGTTTAGTATTCTGGCGACTTGCTTGATACGTTAACTCCCTGTGGGATTGACTCTGGGATTAATACCCCAGATTATATTTACAACGTCCGTTTAGTCTTTTTATAAGACATAGTTGAGCGTGATCAAATTTTGGCGTCGTTGCCGGGGAATTAACGGTGTTATCAATTGGAGTTGGAAGAAATACAAAATTCTGAAATATAGTCAATTTTCTTCAATTTTTATTTATACATTGAAAGTTTAACGTTTGCTAACTTGGTTGTACAGGTGCATGCTTAGAAACTCATCAAGAACTGGTGAAGTATTTGAAGCCTTATCAGACCCCGAGAAAGTTTTCAAGGCCCTAAACCAGGCCAACCGGAAAAGCAAACAACAACCATCAATTGAACAACTTGAACCCGACATGGAAGATCCAAACAACAGGAACCACAATGGGGATGATGTGGTAGACCCAGTTGGGCAGATAGGGGCAGAGGCTCCTTTATATGACTGGGCACAACCCACAGCAGAGAATTTGGCCACTGCAATACTAGTCCCTCCAATACAGGCTGAATCTTTCCAGACTACAAATAATATTCTGCACTTGTTGCAGAACAAGGGACTATTCTCAGGGTCATAAATCGAAGACCCCCAACAGCATTTGAAGAATTTTTTGTCGATTTGCAAAACACAGAGGCAGCCAAACGTCACTCAGGAGGCAATAAAACTGTTGTTGTTTCCATTCTCAGTGACTGGAGCAGCCCAAACTTGGCTAAACTCACTCCCCATCAATTCCATTACCACATGGGAGGAGTTAGTTAAGCAGTTCGTGAACAAATTTCCTCCACCCAACAAGACAGCTCAACAAATTGATGAAATCTTGAGCTTCAGACAGAAACCAGTTGAAACATTGTAGGAGACATGGGAACGATTTAAGGGAATGTTGGTTATCTATCCACACCATGGTATTCCGGAGCAGATGTTGGGGCAGCGTTTTTATATGGGTCTGGCTGATACTGTAAAGGAAAATGTTGATGCATCAGCTGGTGGAGCATTCTTGATCAAAACATGGAGAGAACGTGTTACTCCTGTCGTTCACTCAGTGCCCTTTGATCCATCCAATACTATTGCAGAGAACCTGGCCACCTTGATAAAATAGATGAGCATACTAACTAAGAAGGTGGAGGAATCAGGGAAAAAGCAGTAGGTACACATCGTGGATACAACCAATGGGGGCTTATGCACATCTTGCATTATTCAACCATTTGGTAATCAGTGGAATGCAGAATGTGATCACCCTCCTTATCCAGAAAACATGAATTATGTGTCAAATTATGGAAGCTAGAGACAAGGGGGCAGAACTGGGGTCAGCAAGTTCAACCGTATAGACCACCTCACCAACAGCAGAACAGTGGAAACATGGGTGTCATGAGACCATAAGGTAATGCAGCACCAAATCAGAGGCCACAAAGGTATAACCATCAGAATCAACAACAAGCATACTACCCTCCTCAGCATCAACAGGGGGGAAGGCAAGAAGATGGGTTCTCCAGGTTAGAAGCTATGATGCAGCAGGTTATTGGGTCAAATGCCAAGATCAGGAAAAGAGTAGATGCCCATGACTCAGCCATTAAAAATATCGAGGTGCAGCTGGGGCAGATTTCAAATGCAATTAACAATCGTCCTCACGGAACTTTACCTGCTGATACTTAGGTGAATCCAAGGGACCAGGGCCCAAAGCAGCTAATGGCAGTGAGTCTATGAAATGGCAGAGATCTGGACTTGGAACAGGAGATGATGCATGAAAGTAGACAGACAGATACATTGGTGCAGGTGCCTATTGAAATTTATGACTCGACTCAATTGACCAAGGTCACAGTGCAGCCAGCTGAAGGAGAATCCAGTAAGCAAGGTGAAGCTGAGAAAGAACTAGAGGAAATCACAAAGCCAGAAGTTGAGGTGGTGGTGGAAAAGGAAAAAGAACAGACAACAGGAAAGAAGAGATCACCAGCTCCATTCCCTCAAAGGCTGGCAAAATATCAGAAGGATGAGAAGTATAACAAATTCTTGGACATGCTAAAGCAAATACATGTAAATATCCCATTGATTGATGCATTGAAGGAAATGCCTAGCTATGCTAAAATGATGAAGGACTTGATGTCCAGAAAATTTGACTTCCAAGATCTGGCTACTGTCACCCTTACTCAGACTTGTAGTGCGGTGGTGACGCGTCCTATTGCTGAAAAGTTGTCTAACCCAGGGAGTTTTACAATTCCTTGTACCATTGGCAACTTAGCTTTCGCCAAAGCTCTATGTGACTTGGGAGCCAGCATTAATCTGATGTCGCTGGCCATATATAAAAGACTGGGGATTGGTAGAGCCAGGCCTACCTCCATGCTGCTGCAACTTGTTGATAGGACGGTGAAGAGACTGTCGGGTATTATGGACGATGTGTTAGTGCTAGTGGGGAAATTTGTGTTCCCTGCTGACTTTGTGATCCTAGACTGCCGGGTAGATGAGGAAATTCCCATAAACTTGGGAAGGCCATTTTTGGCCATAGGGAGATCCCTCATCGATTGTGAGACTGATGAGCTTAAGATGAGTCTCAATGATGAAGAAATCACGTTCAACGTGCAAAAGTCTATGAGGCGACAAAGTGAGTTCGCCAACTGCTCTCTTATTGATGTCGTGAACGTGATCCTGGAAGAAGATGATGCATCCCTGACTGTTGGGGACCCTTTGACTGCATGTTTGATGAACTTAGATGATATGAACGGTGAGCAACTAGCAGAATGGATATTAGCATTGAAAGGAAAATGGACATGGTCGAGGGCTCTCGAAATTGAACCATTACACTTGGAAAAGAGAGAGAGTTCGCCAGCCAAGCCCTCAGTTGAAGTACCACCCAAGTTAGAGCTGAAGCCTTTACCAGCGCACCTCAGGTATGCATTTCTTGGACCTAAACCTACATTACCGGTTATTATTTCATCTGTGTTGTTAAATGTGCAGGAACAACAGTTGTTACAGGTACTTTCAGAATGCAAGGCTGCCATTGGTTGGATGATGGCAGATATCAAAGGGATCAGCCCAGCCTATTGCATGCACAAGTTTCTCCTGGAAGAGGGACACAGACCTTCTAGGGAACATCAAAGGCGGTTGAACCCAAATATGAAGGAAGTGGTGAAGAAAGAAGTTATAAAGTGGTTAGATGCGGGAATCATTTTCCCCATCTCTGACAGCAGCTGGGTTAGCCCAGTACAGTGTGTACCAAAGAAGGGTGGTATGAGGTGGTAAGGAATGATAAAAACGAGCTTATATCCACTAGAACCGTCACGGGTTGGAGAATATGCATGAACTACAGAAAGTTGAACCTTGCCACCCGTAAAGACCTCTTCCCACTTCCCTTCATTGATCAGATGCTCGACCGGCTAGCAGGGAGGTCTCATTTTTGTTTCCTTGACGGGTATTCGGGGTACAACCAGATTTCTATTGCCCCGGAGGATAGGGAAAAGACCTCTTTCATATGCCCTTATGGAGTATTTTCCTTCAGGAGGATGCCATTTGGCCTCTGCAATGCACTTGCAACATTCCAATAGTGCATGATGGTCATTTTCACAGACATCGTAGAGGATATTAAGGTCTTCATGGACTATTTCTCAGTGGTGGGAAATTCGTTTGATGAATGCCTAGTAAATTTAAACCGTGTACTAAAGAGGTGAATCGAGACGAACCTAGTGCTGAATTGGGAGAACTGCCACTTCATGGTACAAGAAGGAATCGTCTTGGGACACTTGGTTTCGAGTAAAGGTATTCAAGTGGATAGAGCCAAGGTAGACGTGATTGAAAAGCTCCCTCCACCCATGTCAATCAAATCTATTCGTAGCATCCTGGGTCACGCCGAATTCTACGGGCGATTCATCAAGGATTTCTCCAAAATTGCCAACCCTCTCTGTAAGTTACTAGAAAAAGATAACCCATTTGTGTTTTCTGATGATTGCAGGGTAGCTTTTGAGGAGCTAAAGAAGCGGTTAGTCACAACACCGATTATAGTTGCCCTCAACTGGGAGCAACCATTCGAACTCATGTGTGACGCTAGTGACTATGCTTTGGGAGCCGTGTTGGGCCAGCGAAAAGATAAAGTAATGCACCCAATTTACTACGCAAGTAGGACGTTGAGTGGAGCTCAGCTAAATTACACGGTAACAGAAAAAGAGATGTTGGCTGTAGTGTTTGCAGTTGACAAGTTCAGGTCTTACCTGATCGGGTCGAAAGTGATCGTGTACACTGATCACGCAGCCATTCGGTACTTGGTCGAGAAAAGAGAGTCTAAGTCGCGCCTAATTCGTTGGGTGCTACTTTTGCAAGAGTTTGACTTGGAGATTCATGACCGTAAGGGAACAGAGAACCAAGTCGCTGATCATTTATCACGCCTTGAAGGTGCTGAAAAGGCACCTGAGTCTGAGGATATTCTGGAAACCTTTCCAGATGAGCAGCTGTTGGCCACAAGTGTGGGGAGAGGTGCCATGGTACGCAGATATTGCTAATTACCTGGCATGCGGCATCAACCCTTATGAGCTCTCCTCTGTGCAAAAGAAAAGATTTTATCGTGATAGCCGAAATTACTATTGGGATGAACCTCATTTGTTTAAAATTTGCCTTGATAACATGATCCGGAGGTGCGTCCCTGAGATAGAACAATTTGCTATTTTGCAGGCTTGTCACGCAGCTCCCTATGGAGGACATTTCGGAGGAGTCCGAATAGCAGCTAAAGTGTTGGAGGCCGGGTTTTACTGGCCCACTGTGTTCAGAGATGCTCATCAATAGGTGAAGGGCTATAATGAATGCCAAATGACGGGGAACATATCCCGTCGTCATGAGATGCCCATGAATCCAATACAAGAGGTAAAATTGTTCGATGTTTGGGGGATAGATTTCATGGGACCCTTTGTCAGCTCCTACGGCAATAAGTACATACTTGTTGTTGTAGATTACATGTCCAAATGGGTAGAAGCTGCAGCGTTCCCCACCAATGATGCACGAGTGGTGGTGGGGTTCTTAAAGAAAAATATATTCACCCGTTTTGGGACCCCAAGGACCATTATTAGTGATGGAGGCACTCATTTCTACAATCGTGTCTTCGAAAAGTTGCTTGCTAAATATGATGTGCGTCACAAGGTAGCAACCCCGTATCACCCCCAAACTAGCGGGTAGGTTGAGGTCTCCAACCGTGAAAAAAAGAGGGTGCTGACCAAAACGGTTAACGCCACAAGAACTGATTGGGTGAAGAAACTTGATGACGCACTCTGGGCCTATAGAACTGCATTCAAAACACCAATCGGTATGTCTCCATACAAGTTGGTATTTGGTAAGGCATGTCACCTGCCCGTGGAATTAGAACATCGAGCGTGGTGGGCATTGAAGTAGTTGAACCTGGATCTCGATACTGCTGGAGAAAATCGAGTCACAGAGTTACACGAGTTGGAAGAGTTCAGAGGACAAGCATTTGAAAGCACCAGGTTATATAAGGAAATAATGAAGAGATTACATGATAAAAACATTGTGGACTAAGATTTCAGACCATGGGACAAGGTATTGCTTTATAATTCAAGATTAAGACTGTTCTCGGGTAAGCTCAAGTCCCGATGGTCTGGCCCTTTTAAGGTGGTCAACGTATTTCCTTCTGGTGCGGTGGAAATTACTGTTGAGGATGGGTCTAACGCCTTCAAGGTCAATGGACAACGATTAAAAAGGTATGTGGGAATGAATGAAGCAAGTGAGCTGGCTGTTGTGCATCTAGTTGAACCTAAAAGGCTGAACGATCCTTAAATTGCGTTCATTATGCGTCGTGTCGTGACATTAAATCAGGCGCTTCATAGGAGGCAACCTATTGACTTGTTGTAATTGTCGTGCCACGACATTAACTAAGGCGCTTTTTGGGAGGCAACCCAATTCGTAGTTAAATCTTAGCATGGATAGAAGTATTTCGTGTATTTATAGGTACTAATAAGCTTGCAAGTGCATTCGGGCGAAATGAGCAGTGTTTTAGCATGACGAAAGTGGGGACAAAGTCGGGGTCGAGCAGGCTTTATGCCTGTAACGCCCAGCAAAATCCAGACCAGCCAGGCATTTTGCCTCCAACGCCCAGCTATCACCAAGGGGGACCAGGCGTTAAGCCTCAAACGCCTGGCTAACACCAGGTGGTACCAGGCGTTTCGCCTCAAACGCCCACCAAACGCCAGGGAGTCCAGGCATTTCACCTCTAACGCCTGGCTAATGACAGGGTGACCGGGTTTTATACCTCAAAAACCCACCAAACGCCAGGTAAGTCCTCTTTTTATTTTTACAGCTCCCAACTCTCTTTCAAGCAAAGATTTTACTCCCAAGCACACAACCAACACAGATTTTACTCCCGTACCCACACCAAAACACATAGATTAACACACAGATCTTCACTACAACAACACCCACAGCACACAAAATTGATTGCTCATCAAAATACCTAGTTTTTTTTTTGTGGTGCACTTTCATCCGACGACCACACATCAATCTTCGAGGTATGATTCTATTTCTATCCTTTGATACTTCGAATTGGGTGTTACAAATGAGAAAGGTGTGTACTTCATTCATGGTGATTCTTCATGGGTTTATGCATTTCATGGTAATATTGTGGTGTGAACCCCAATCCCCGAAACCCTTTAGGAATGGGCTGAAATTGTGAAGCTAAGTGGTATTATGGAACCCCAAATAGATTTGGGTACATGAGGAAGTCCCTCAAGTCCATAAGAGCAACCATGCCAATTGTGCTAGCCAAGTGCTCGATGTTATGCCTCAATGGCAATGCATGTCCCGTTTGGAGCCCGAGTCTCCAGGAAACAAACCACTAGTGACATGCATCTTGGACTCAATGAAATTATAAGTGTAGGGTGGTTCAGCAAAAGCCAATGTGTAGCAGTTGTGTTTCAATTGTTCATAAACTCGCCGAGGTGAAGACTGAGTAACCTTGGCAAAGTGGGAAAGCGTATGTGTATAGTATATACTTTGACACCCCCTAACTACTGATCATCTGCACAGGGAGAACGACGCTACCCAGAAAAGCAGCCGGCAAAGGAAAGGCCACGTCCTCGGCCCCAGCTAAAGCCACAGCAAAACCCCCACCACCTCAGAAGAAAAGAAAGGGGGGAGATGCCACTTCAAGTATGACAGGTGAAGAGGCAGTGGATTTTGTGGCTTCCATGAGACAACAACCCGTTAGTTAATGGAAATACGGCATCAACAGCATACCCGCACATTCCAGGAGTTGGTATACACGTTGCAAGCCCAAATATGTCCACCCTGAGGGAGCCATTCGGGAAGGGAGTGTGAGAACAAAATTCCCGTCAATTTGGATGAGCAATCATGAGTTGGGTTTAGGCTATGTGTTCAAGAAAAATGGGAACATCAACACTAACTTAGTCAGGGAGTTTTATGCAGGGTTTGACCCTAAAGACAAAGAGGAATTGGAGCCAATCCGTGGGCACTTGGTAGATTTTTCAGCCAAGGCTATATGTGATTTTCTAGGTGCCCCGAATGTTCCTGTGGAGCCTTTAGATCAATTCATACGCCATCCTAACTATAGAGAGGTGAGGCACACACTCTATGGGGTCGATTCTAGGGCTGCTTGGATTTGGGACAGGGCCACAAATCGCCACAAAAGGTTCCCCAAAAAGAAGATGAAAGCTGAAACCCAGGTGTGGCTTAAATTGATTAATGCACGGATACTATCATGCAACTATGACACCTTGATCAGCCGAGAAAGAATTTGTGTACTTTATTTCCTGATGACGGGGCAGAAAGTGAATGTGGGCCATCTAATGCGCTATCAAATGGGGTTGGTGTGTTCCAACAAAAGAATTGATCGAATACCATTCCCCAATTTACTGACTCAGTTCCTGCTCAATGAAAATGTAGAGGTAAAGCCTAACATTAACCATACCATTGATCAACTCACCCGAGAGGCTGACATCACAGGCTTACGACTGAAATAACAGTCTTCATTGACCAATGCCGAGTGCAATGCGCGGGATGATAGCTTCATGGCCCATCTTTATGGGATGATGGATTTGCAGTTGCGTATAAGGGGTCGCCCAGCGTCAGTTGATGAGAGGGATGAGTTGGAGCAGCGATACCCGCTCAATGCTCACGCTCAACAGATGATTGGAGCAGGTGAGGGATACAGGCTCCCGGATGACGAGGATGTCAACACACTAGAAGACTCTGATGCAGAGCGGATGCGCTCAGATGATGCGGATGATGGAGAAGATGAGCATGAGGAAGAATGGAGAGCGTCAGATGATGAAGACGTTGCTTGATCAGGGAGTTTCTTGCACCATATTTTTACTTCTTGGTTTGTCCATAAGTGATGCACTGAGGATATTGCATGATTTAAGTGTGGGGTGTTGTACATATTTGTTGTGATTTGTTGTACTTAGTGTGTTTTCTTGTTAGTAGTTTTAGTTCTTCATGTTAGTAAGTTATTTTTCTTTTAAGTTTTTGTAGCTTTTTCTGTTAGTCTTTTAATTTTAAGTAAAACAAAAACAAACAAAAAAAATAGAAAAATTTTAGAAATATGTGGACTCTTCCCGACGATGGATCTCCTAGACAGTTTGCTTGAGGCAAGTAAGTCTAAAGAAAATACCAAAAAGATTTTTGTTTTTGTCACGCCCCGAAATCCCTCCATCGGGCCGTGATGGCGTCTAACGTTGAACCCGCTAGACAAGACAATGTATATAAACAAACTAGCAATTTAACAACAATTTAATAGGGTGAACTAAACGGTACACTATTTAACAACGGAATTTAAATACAGATATAAGCTAAGTAAGGATAACATAATACAACAACGCGTAAATTTCCAAAAATCTGGAGTCACAAACTCACGAACTGTCTAAGAGTGCTAAATACAAGTCTGAAAGGAAATGCATGTCTGCCTTTGAAACTAAAGGAAAAACAAGACAGAATCGAAGATAAAGGGATGGAAGAGACGCCAAGGCCCATGAACGCCAGCGGGTCTACCTTGAAGCCTCTATGATGAGCTGGAAGACACTCCCACTAATGATGTCCTCCGGGTCCGACTGTGTAATCTGCACAATATAAAGAAGTGCAGGTGTAGCATCAGTACAACCGACCCCATGTACTGAGTAAGTGCCTAGCCTAACCTCGGCGAACTAGTGACGAGGCTAGAACCAGACTACCAAATAAACATGTGCAGTTCAAATAAATAGATATACATATACACAACGGATAAGAAACATAGGGAGGAAACAATGAATAAAGGAAGGGGGGACATGATGTGGGGATATAACAGTTTCATATAAGTTAATCTCAATAAGGAAAAGAAACGACAAGCTAGCATATCAATAAGGACAAGAAATCACAAACTTGCACGGCATCACCCGTCGCGCTTTTACTCTCGTCCTCACTATGCAATGATTAATGTATTCAATGTAAATCATGGCACGGCATCACCCTTCGTGCTTTTACTCTCTTTCCTAATTGTGTATCGTATAATCGATGAATATGGTACGGAATGGTACATCGTATGGCACGACATCACCCTTCGTGCTTTATCACTCTTCCTTACCCAAACAGCAATCACAAACAAGGGCAAGGGAGTAAACAGAGTAGAATAGAAATCCCGGCAAGGGAACATCAATTAAACAATTAAATTCCGGCAAGGGAAAAATACAATAATCTCAACATCCCAACAAGGGAGAAAATATCAAACAATGCACGGCATCACCCTTTGTGCTTTACTCTCATTCTCACCAAAACAAGTGCACGGCATCACCCTTCGTGCTTTACTCTCATTCTCGCCAAGACAAGTGCACGACATCACCCTTCGTGCTTTAACACTCTTCCTCACCCAAACAACAATCACAAACAAGGGAAAGGAAGTAAACAGAATAGAAATAGGAATCCCGGCAAGGGAACAATAATTCAGCAATTAAATCCCGGCAAGGGACAATCAATTAAAAGCAATCAAATCCCGGCAAGGGTACAATATCAAAAGCAACAATGACCCGTCAAGGGTATATTTTAGTAATTCTTCCTCTTTCTTTCACTTTCATTTCCGTGATTTATTCTATCACTTGAGCTAATGCTCCAAAGGATGTAACATCTCATATTTCCTCGTTATTCAATTCACAAATTGATCCAATTCTCCAACAGAGTGTAATATCTCATATTTCCTCATTATTCAATTCACAAATTGAGCCAATGCTCCAAGGAATGTAATATCTCATATTTCCTCATTATTCAATTCACAAATTGAGTCAATGCTCCAACGACTGTAATATCTCATATTTCCTCATTATTCAATTCATAAATTGAGCCAATGCTCCAACAGAGTTTACAGGATACAATTCCCTCCACATATTCTTCACAACATATAGAAATTATCAATTAAACATGGAAATTACCACAACACCAGAATATTCACAATATAAGGACTCACGGTCATGCTAGACGCCAATGTATAGATACTCGTCACCATTCCTATACATCGTACTCTACAATTAGCAAGTAGCAAATAAGACTCAACTCCTACTCCCTCGAGCTAAGGTTAGACCGAACATTACCTCGGGTCCGAAGTATAGCAATCAACCCTCTAACACCGCCTTTCCTTTAGGATTCAACTCCGAAACAACGGTATCTAGGCATAATTAATTTATCAATAAGGATTCAAAGATTCAATTACATGGCCTAATTACCCACTTCCTAGCGTTCTTTCATAATTAAAAAAATTCGACCCCGGGCCCGCTCGCTTGGATTCTTGCAATTCTCGAAGGGAACACTCACCCCAAGCCTAAGGATCATAAATATACGATTTTTACTTGATTTCATGGACAATTCACAGAAAGTTCTAAGGTGATTACAAGTTCTAGGTTATTACCCAGTTTTCTTGAATTTTTGCACTAATTTGAGTGGTTAATTAAGCTAAGATGCAAGCATGAAACTAATTTATGGGTGGAATTTACTTACCTTACAAGCCCTGGTCGAAAGATCTTTAAAATGGAGGAATTCACCTAAGGGGGAAGATGAAAAATGAGGAGAATGGGTTTAAAACCCGTACTTAAAGTCACTGCCTGGACAATGATCATACCTGCGATGGCTGGGACCGCACCTGCGGTCTCGCATTTGCGAGAAAAACCTCGCACCTGCGGAATTGGGCTGGGGGGTCTAGGATCGCACCTGCGAAAGGGGAGACCGCACCTGCGGTCTCGCTCCTGCGAGAAATGCGATGCACCTGCGATGGCTGGCCAGGACACCGGTGATCGCACCTGCGATGCCTGGGACCGCACTTGCGGTCTCGCACCTGCGATGCTGGGCAACCGCACCTGTGGTCACACCAGAGCAGGTGCACCAGCAGCTGAGTTTGCTGGTTTTTAGCCCTGTTAGGTGCCCGGAATGCACCTGGGCCCACCCGAGCCCTAATCCAAATATACCAACGAGTCCCAAATCATTATATGGACTCGCTCGAGCCTTCAGAACACTCAAAACAACGCTAAAACTCGAATTCACACCCCCAAACCTCAAGAAACAAACTTAGGAATTTTAAGTTTTTCTAACTTCGCTAACAACGTGCCGAACTGACCTATACATCTCGAAACGATACCAAATTTCACAGATTACTCACACAACCTCCTACGAACTTGCCCGCGCGATCAAATCACCAAACAACATCATACACATCGAATTACCCCTCAAAATCCAGGAATTCTATCAAGTTTCGTAAGACATCAAATTTTCCATTTTAAGTTTGAAACACATCAAACGACATCCAATTTCAACCAAACTTTACAAATAGTGCTCAAAGCATATGTAAGACCTGTACCAGTTGTCGGAACCAAAATACGGGCCCGATACCATCACTTTCTATTCAAATTTCATTTTCAATTTCCATAGATATTTCCAGAAAATAATTTAACTCAAAAATTCATTTCTCGGGCTTGGGACCTCGGAATTCGATTTCGGGCATACGGCCAAGTCCCATATTTTTCTACGGACCCTCCGGGACCATCAAATCACGAGTCCGGGTCCATTTACCAAGAAGTTTGACCAAAGTCAACTTTAATCAATTAATCATTATAAAATCAACCTTTAATCAAGTTTTCACCTCAAAGCTTCCCGGCTACACGCTAGGGCTACGCACGCATATCAAGGTGAGATTAACGGAGGCTTTCAGGGCCACAAAACACAGTTTTCTGCTAAATTACACAAGATGACCTTTCGGGTCATCACAATCTCCACTTCTAAAACAACCATTCATCCTCGAACGGACATAGAAAAGTACCTGAATCGGGGAAAAGGTGGGGATAACAGCTTCGCATATCGGGCTCGGACTCCCAAGTAGCTGCCTCAACAGGCTGACCTCTCTACTGAACACGAACCGAAAGATAACTCTTCGATCTCAACTGACGAACCTGCCGATCTAATATGGCTACCGGCTCCTCCTTATCGGATATATCCCTGTCCAACCGGACACCACTGAAGTCAAGTACATGAGATGGATCTGCAACATACCTCCGGAGCATAGACACGTGAAATACTGGATGAACAGATGACAAACTAGGTGGCAAGGCAAGTCTGTAGGCCACATCCCCTACCTTTTCCAGAATCTCAAATGGAACAATATACCTAGGGCTAAACTTGCCCATCTTTTCGAATCTCATCGCCCTTCATGGGCGACACCCGAAGAAATACCCGGTCGCCTATCATAAATGCCAAATATCGAACCCTGCGATCCGCATAGCTCTTCTTCCTGGACTGAGCTGTACGAAGTCTATCCTGAATGATCTTCACCTTGTCCAAGGAATCTTGGACTAAATCAGAACCCAAAAATCTAGCCTCTCCCAGCTCAAACCATCCGACTGGAGACTGACACCGTCTACCATACAACGCCTCATACGGAGCCATCTAAATGCTCGACTGATAGTTTTTGTTGTAGGAAAACTCTGCTAAAGGCAAGAACTAATCCCACGATCCACCAAAATCAATCACACAAGCTCGCAACATATCCTCCAAAATCTGAATAGTACGCTCGGATTGCCCGTCTGTCTGAGGATGAAATGATGTGCTCAAATCGATCTGTGTGCCCAACTCTCGCTGAAATACTCTCCAGAAATGGGAGGTAAACTGAGTACCTCGGTCCGATATAATAGATATGGTCACACCATGCAGTCTAACAATCTCTCTCATATAGATCTTTGCCAACTTCTCTGATGAGTACGAAACTGATACTGGAATGAAGTTCGCTGACTTGGTCAGTCTATCCACAACGACCCATACTGCATCAAACATCCTCTGAGTCCGTGGGAGTCCAACTACAAAGTCCATAGTGATACGCTCCCACTTCCACTCAGGAAGTTGAATCTGCTGCATCAAACCACCGGGTCTCTGGTGCTCGTACTTAACCTGCTGACAGTTCAAGCACCGAGCTACATAAGCTACAATATCCTTCTTCATCCTCCACCACAAATAGTGCTGCCGCAAGTCCTGGTACATCTTTCCGGCACCCGGATGAATAGAATACCGGGAACTATGGGCCTTCTGAAGTATCAACTCACGAATGCCATCGACATCGGGTACACAAATACGACTCTGCATCCTCAATACTCCCTCAACATCGACCGTAACCTGCTTAGTATCTCCGTGCCTGACTCTATCTCTAAGAACACATAAATGGCGATCATCATACTGCCTGGCCCGAATACGGTCATACAATGAAGAAAGGGCCACGGTGGGCCAAAACACTGCCAGTCTCCGAAACCTCCAATCTCAAAAAATGATTGGCTAGCGCCTGAACATCCAAAGCAAGAGGCCGCTCTCCGACTGATAAGTAAGCAAGACTACCCATGCTAGCTGACTTCCGGCTCAAGGCATCGGCCACCATGTTGGCCTTCCCCGGATGATAAAGAATGGTAATATCATAATCCTTCAGCAACTCTAACCATCTCCTCTGTCTCATGTTCAACTCCTTCTGTTTAAACAAATACTGCAAGCTCTTATGATCCGTGAACACCTCACATGGCACACCGTACAAGTAATGCCTCCAAATCTTCAGTGCGTGGACAATGGCTGCCAACTCTAAATCATGCACTGGATAGTTCTTCTGATGAATCTTCAACTGCCTCGAAGCATAAGCAATGACCTTTCCATCCTGCATCAATACTGCACCAAGCCCAATACGGGAAGCATCGCAATAGACTGCATAAGGCCCTGAACCTGTGGGCAAAACCAATACCGGTGTCGTAGTCACTGCTGTATTGAGCCTCCGAAAGCTCGCCTCACACTCGTCCGACCATCTGAACTGGGCATCCTTCTGGGTCAACCTGGTCATCGGGCCTGCAATAGATAACAACCCCTCCACGAACAGATGATAATAGCCTACCAATCCCAAGAAACTCCGAATCTCGGTAGCTGACGCTGGTCTAGGCCAGTTCTTGACTACCTCAATCTTCTTCGAGTCAACCTGAATACCCCCTGCTGACATGACATGACACAGGAATGCAACTGAGCTCAACCAGAACTCACACTTTGAAAATTTTGCATAAAGACGACTATCCTTCAGAGTCTGAAGAACCACTCTGAGATGTTGCTCGTGCTCCTCCTGACTACGGGAGTAAATCAATATATCATCAATGAAGACCATCACGAACGAGTCCAAATAAGGCCTGAACACTCGGTTCATCAAATCCATAAAAGCTGCTGGGGCATTTGTCAACCCAAACGACATGACTAAAAACTCGTAATGCCCGTACCGAGTGCGGAAAGCTGTCTTAGGGACGTCAGATGCCCTAATCCTCAATTGATGGCAGCCAGATCTCAAATCTATCTTTGAAAATACCTTGGCACCCTGAAGTTGATCGAACAAATCATCAATCCTCGGCAGTGGATACTTATTCTTGATTGTAACCTTGTTCAATTGTCGGTAATCAATGCACATCCTCATCGAACCATCCTTTTTCTTCACAAACAACACTGGAGCACCCCAAGGGAAAATACTGGGTCTAATGAAACCCTTCCCAAGCAAATCCTGCAACTGTTCCTTTAACTCTTTCAACTCTGGCGGGGCCATGCGATATGGCGGAATAGAAATGGGTTGGGTGCCCGGAGCCAGATCAATGCAGAAATCAATGTCCCTGTCGGGTGGCATCCCCGGCAGGTCTGAAGGGAAAACCTCAGGAAACTCACGAACCACGGATACCAAATCAATAGAGGGAACCTCAACACTGGAATCGCGCATATAATCCAAATAAGCCAAACACCCCTTCTCGACCATGCGCCGAGCCTTCACGTACGAAATAACACTACGGGTAGAATGACCAGGAGTTCCTTTCCACTCCAAACGGGGCAAATCTGGCAAGGCTAAGGTCACCGTCTTGGCATGACAATCCAAGATAGCATGATATGGGGACAACCATTCCATTCCCAGTATAACATCAAAGTCGACCATACCCAAAAGCAACAAATCAACACGGGTCTCAAGACCCCCAATCACCACAACACAAGAACGATGGACATGATCGACCATGATAGAATCACCCACTGGTGTAGATACATAAACAGGAATACTCAGTGGATCACTAGGCATGACTAGGTATGGTGCAAAATAAGAGGACACATACGAATACATAGACCCTGGGTCAAATAGCACTAAAGCATCTCTATTACAAACCCGAATAGTACCTGTAATAATTGCATCTGAAGACTTAGTGTCTGGCCTGGCTGGAAGAGCATAACATCGGGGTTGGGCCCCACCACCCTGAAACACATCTCTGGGACGGCTGGTTGTTGGTTGGCCTCCACCCCTGGCGGCCTGAGCTCCACCTCTATGACCTCTACCTCCACCTCTAGCACCTCTACCCCCACCTCTAGCTGGCTGGGCAGGCTGTGGAACACCTGGTGCCTGTACCGTGGCACGAGAACCCTGATGCTGAGAACTACCTAATGCTCGAGGGCAAAACCTGGCAAGGTGACCCGGATTACCACATGTGTAACAAGACCTCGGCTGCTGAGGGAACTGAATCTGACCCTGTCGACCTGAATGACCACCCCGAAAACTCTGAAATGATGGTGCACTGTAAGGCTGCTGATCACAATAGTGCATCTGAGAACCACGACCACTTGAAGTACCATGGGAAACCTGGAGAGCTGAATGAAAAGGTCTGGGAGGATGACTTCTACCTGAAGAATCCCTGCCTCCAGATGAGGCTCCACTGAAATGACCGAAATGACGGGGCCTTTTGTCAGCCCCCTGACCACCACCCTGTGACAGATCATCTCAATCCTCCTGGCCACATTGGCCGCATCCTGGAACGATATGTCTGTACCTGACTCTCTAGCCATCTGAAGTCTGATAGGCCGGGCTAATCCCTCGATAAATCTCTGAACCCTCTCCCGATCAGTGGGAAGTACCATAAGAGCATGTCGGGCTAGAGTGATGAATCTGGTCTCATACTGAGTGACTGACATAGATCCCTGCTGGAGACGCTCAAACTGCCTTTAAAGATCCTCTTTCTGAGTAATGGGAAGGAACTTCCCCAGAAATACCTCTGAGAACTGAGTCCAGGTCAAAGGTGTAGATCCAGCTGGTCTGGCTAGGCAATAATCTCTCCACCATCTCTTGGCTGCGCCAGATAACCGAAAATCAGCGAAGTCAACCCCGTTGGACTCCACTATGCCCATATTCCGAAGAACCTCATGGAAGTTATCCAAATAATCCTGGGGGTCCTCTGATGGTGAACCAGTAAAGGTAATAGTAAATAACTTAGTGAACCTGTCAAGTCTCCACAAGGCATCTGCTGACATAGCTGCTCCCTCTACTACTGGTGCTGCAAAGCCCGGCTAAGCTACTCCAGCTGGCTGTGGTGCCGGAGTCTGAAACTGTGGAGCTAGCTGCTCTGGCATACTAGCGACAGGAGTCTGGGCACCTCCCCCAGCCTGAGAGACGAGTGGTGTTGTAGGAAGAAGAACCGCTTGTGCTACACTCTCCATGAGTCCGACTAGACGGACAAGGGCGTCCTGAAGCACTGGGGTAGCTATGAACCCCTCTGGGACCTGAGCTGGTCCAACTGGGACTGCAGGAACTGAGACCTCCTCGTCAGACTCGACCTGAGGGTCCTCCACTGGGGCTGCTTCTCTAGGTTGAGCATGGACCCGGCCTCAGCCTCTAGCACGGCCTCGTCCTCGACCTCGACCTCGAGTAGGAGCAGTAGAAGGAGTGTCAGGCTGCTGAGCGGAACCAAGGGAAGCACGCGTCCTCGCCATCTGCGAGAGAATAGAATAGAAATTCAATCAGTACTCATAATTTATAGCGCACGATAGAGAAGAAAAGAAATATGGAGTCATCCTAACTTTTGCATCCTCTGGGGATAAATACAGACGTCTCCGTACCAATCCCTCAGACTCTACTAAGTTGTCCGTGAGTTGTGAGACCAAAATAACCTAGTGCTCTGATACCAACTTATCACGCCCCGAAATCCCTCCATCGGGCCGTGATGGCGTCTAACGTTGAACCCGCTAGACAAGCCAACGTATATAAACAAACTAGCAATTTAACAACAATTTAATAGGGTGAACTAAATGGTACACTATTTAACAACAGAATTTAAATACAGATATAAGCTAAGTAAGGATAACCAACGCGTAAATTTCCCAAAACCTGGAGTCACAAACTCACGAACTGTCTAAGAGTCCTAAATACAAGTCTGAAAGGAAATACATGTCTGCCTTTGAAACTAAAGTAAAAACAAGACAGAATCGAAGACAAAGGGATGGAAGAGACGCCAAGGCCCACGAACGCCAGCGGGTCTATTGAAGCCTCTATGATGAGCTGGAAGACACTCCCACTAATGATGTCCTCCGGGTCCGACTGCGTAATCTGCACAACATAAAGAAGTTCAGGTGTAGCATCAGTACAACCGACCCCATGTACTGAGTAAGTGCCTAGCCTAACCTCGGTGAAGTAGTGACGAGGCTAGAACCAGACTACCAAATAAACCTGTGCAGTTGAAATAAATAGATATACATATACACAATGGATAAGAAACATAGGGAGAAAATAATGAATAAAGGAAGGGGGGACATGCTGTGGGGAGATAACAGTTTCATATAAGTTAATCTCAATAAGGAAAAGAAACAACAAGCTAGCATATCAATAAGGACAAGAAATCACAAACTTGCACGGCATCACCCTTCGTGCTTTTACTCTCGTCCTCACTATGCAATGATTAATGTATTCAATGTAAATCATGGCACGGCATCACCCTTCGTGCTTTTACTCTCTTTCCTCATTGTGTATCGTATAATCGATGAATATGGTACGGAATGGTACATCGTACGGCATGACATCACCTTTCGTGCTTTACACTCTTTCCTCACTGTGCACGGCATCACCCTTCATGCTTTATCACTCTTCCTTACCCAAACAGCAATCACAAACAAGGGCAAGGGAGTATACAGAGTAGAATAGAAATCCCGGCAAGGGAACATCAATTAAACAATTAAATCCCGGCAAGGGAACAATACAATAATCTCAACATCCCAACAAGGGAGACAATATCAAACAATGCACGGCATCACCCTTCGTGCTCTACTCTCATTCTCACCAAAACAAGTGCACGGCATCACCCTTCGTTCTTTACTCTCATTCTCGCCAAGACAAGTGCACGGCATCACCCTTCGTTCTTTAACACTCTTCCTCACCCAAACAACAATCACAAACAAGGGAAAGGAAGTAAATAGAATAGAAATAGGAATCCCGGCAAGGGAACAATAATTCAGCAATTAAATCCCGGCAAGGGACAATCAATTAAAATCAATCAAATCCCGGCAAGGGTACAATATCAAAAGCAACAATGACCCGGCAAGGGTATATTTTAGTAATTATTCCTCTTTCTTTCACTTTCATTTCCGTGATTTATTCTATCACTTGAACCAATGCTCCAAAGGATGTAACATCTCATATTCCCTCGTTATTCAATTCACAAATTGAGCCAATTCTCCAACAGAGTGTAATATCTCATATTTCCTCATTATTCAATTCACAAATTGAGCCAATGCTCCAAGGAATGTAATATCTCATATTTCCTCATTATTCAATTCATAAATTGAGCCAATGCTCCAAAGAATGTAATATCTCATATTTCCTCATTATTCAATTCATAAATTGAGCCAATGCTCCAACAGAGTTTACAGGATACAATTCCCCACATATTCTTCACAACATATAGAAATTATAAATTAAACATGGAAATTACCACAACACCAGAATATTCACAATATAAGGACTCACGGTCATGCTAGACGCCAATGTATAGATACTCGTCACCATGCCTATACATCGTACTCTACAATTAGCAAGTAGCAAACAAGACTCAACTCCTAATCCCTCAAGCTAAGGTTAGACAGAACACTTACCTCGGGTCCGAAGTATATCAATCAACCCTCTAACACCGCCTTTCCTTTAGGATTCAACTCCGAAACAACGGTATCTAGGCATAATTAATTCAATAATATCAATAAGGATTCAAAGATTCAATTTTATGGCCTAATTACCCACTTCCTAGCATTCTTTCAAAATTAACAAAATTCGACCCCGGGCCCGCTCACTCGGATTCTTGCAATTCTCGAAGGGAACACTCACCCCAAGCCTAAGGATCATAAATATACGATTTTTACTTGATTTCATGGCCAATTCACAGAAAGTTCTAAGGAGATTACAAGTTCTAGGTTATTACCCAGTTTTCTTGAATTTTTGCACTAATTTGAGTGGTTAATTAATTTAAGATGCATGCATGAATCTAATTTATGGGTGAAATTTACTTACCTTACAAGTCCTGGTCGAAAGCTCTTAAAAATTGAGGAATTAGCCTAAGGGGGAAGATGAAAATGAGGAGAATGGGTTTAAAACCCGTACTTAAACCCACTGCCTGGACAGTGATCGCACTTGCGATGGCTAGGACCGCACCTGCGGTCTCGCATTTGCGAGAAAAACCTCGCACCTGCGGAATTGAGCTGGGGGGTCTGGGATCGTACTTGCAAAAGGGGAGACCACACCTGCGGTCTCGCTCCTGCGAGAAATGCGACGCACCTGCGATGGTTGGCCAGGCCACCGGTGATCGCACATGCGATGCTGGGCAATCGCACCTGCGGTCACATCAGAGCAGGTGCACCAGCAGCTGAGTTTGCTGGTTTTTAGCCCTGTTAGGTGCCCGGAAGGCACCTGGGCCCACCCGAGCCCTAATCCAAATATACCAACGAGTCCCGAATCATAATACAGACTCGCTCGAGCCTTCGAAACACTCAAAACTACGCTAAACTCGAATTCACACCCCCAAACCTCAAGAACCAAACTTAGGAATTTTAAGTTTTTCTAACTTCGCTAACAACGTGCCGAACTGACCTATACATCTCGGAACGATACCAAATTTTACATGTTACTCACACAACCTCCTACGAACTTTCCCGCACAATCAAATCGCCAAACAACATCATACACATCGAATTAGCCCTCAAAATCCAGGAATTTTATCAAGTTTCATAAGACATCAAATTTTCCATTTTAAGTCTGAAACACATCAAACGACATCCAATTTCAACCAAACTTTACAGACAGTGCTCAAAGCATATATAAGACCTGTACCGGGCACCGGAACTAAAATACGGGCCCGATACCATCACTTTCTATTCAAATTTCATTTTCAATTTCCATAGATATTTTTAGAAAACAATTTAACTGAAAAATTCATTGCTCGGGCTTGGGACCTCTGAATTCGATTTTGGGGATACGCCCAAGTCCCATATTTTTCTACTGACCCTCTAGGACCATCAAATCACGAGTCTGGGTCCGTTTACCAAGAATTTTGACCAAAGTCAACTTTAATCAATTAATCATTATGAAATCAAATGTTTCATCAAGTTTTCACCTCAAAGCTTCTCGGCTACACGCTCGGGATACGAACGCATATCAAAGTGAGATTAACGGAGGCTTCCGGGGCCTCGAAACACAGTTTTCTGCTAAATTACACAAGATGACCTTTCGGGTCATCACAGTTTTAGGTAGTGTAGTAATTCCCCCTTGGTTTTTCTTTGGACCGCGGTTATTTTCCAAGGGGTTTTAATTGAACCGGGTGTAGGTAGCTTTTAATATTTAGGAGTAGGAACCACATGGTTGAGAAATTAATCGCAGCAATATCTCGGAACTTTGTGATGCCTTGAGAATAGTCAGTACTTTGGTTGTGACGCTTAGGCTCAATTTTTTGACTCTAGGATAAATACCTTAAATCGTGGATTCTTAAATTTGCTTAACTGTGACTGGAGTGTCGTGATAGATCCAATCCTGAGTGAGTTATGTGCCATGTGTGTGTGAGGTTTGTATGTTATTCTGTGCATTGCATTTGATGTCTAGAACTTGCCCCGTGTGTGTGCAAAGTGAAATAGTAGTTTTGTTCAGTCTTGGAAGTAATATAGTCATTTCTTTGTTGAGCCAGCTATGTATATTTTACCCGCCTAAATGTTATGTATCGTAGTTAACCCCGTTGAGCCTATAATCCTTTTTCTTTGGCAACCACATTACAAGCCATACCCCTTTGTTTGAATCGATCATATATTTGAACCTTGTCACCTCTCGTAAGCACTGGAAATGTGATGATGTATGGAAAAGTTAAAATGTGTGGTGGTGTGACGACCCGGTCGGTCGTCTTAATAATTAATGCCCCGATCCCCTGTTAACTGTTTTTCCCAAGTCTATTTCTGCTTAATTGAATTGTCGGGACATTCGGTTTTAAAGTTTCTGAGAGTTTTGGGATATTTAGTCCCTAAATGAGAGCTTAAGTGTTGGAAAGTTGCCCGTAGTCAGAGAAGTGTGAAGACGGACTCGGAATGAAAATTTGATGGCTCTGTTAGCTAAGTTATGTGATTTCGGGGTTGGGAGCGTGTTCGGAATGTATTTTGGAAGTCCGTAGCTCATTTAGGCTTGTAATGCCGAAGTTTGAATTTTTGGAGTTTCCGGTCCGATAGTGAATTTTGATCCAAGGGTCGGAATGGAATTCCGAAAGTTGTAGTAGTTCTGTCATGTCATTTAGGATATGTGTGCAAAATTTGAGGTCATTCGGATAAGTTCAGACGTGTTTCGGCGTCGGATGTGAATTTAGAATTTTCTTAAGTTTCTAGGCTTGAACCTATGCATAATCGATGATTTTGATGTTACGAGACGTGGTTTTAAGGCTCGACCTAGTTCAAATAAGGTGTTAGGGTTGATTGGTGGTTTTGGTTGAGGTCCCGGGGCCTCGGGGTTGTTTCGGATGCTAATCGGTTGAAATTTGGGTTTTTGTTGTTGCTGAACAAGGCACCTTCTGGTGTCTTCGCACGTGCAAAGGTTTTTCCGCAGGTGCGGACTCGCAGGCGTGGTGGCCTTTGATCGCAGGTGCAATAGGGGAGTTTTGGTCAGTGGTCGCAGGTGTGGGATCGCAGGCGTGACCAAACGACCGCAAGTGCGGCCCTAGTGCTTTTTAAGTGACTTCCGCACCTGCGATGCTTTTTCCGCAGGTGCGGTACCGCAGGTGCGGTGATCGAGTCCGCAGGTGCAGATTGCCTGTGTGTTTTATTCCAAAAATCTGAGAGTTCATCTCATTATTCTAAAAATCGGGTAAGAGCTCAAGAAGTGGCGGTTTTCTGTGGGTTTTGAAGAGAAGGATCATAGGTAACATTTTCTAATCCCAATCCATTGTTAGACCATTATTTTCCGTTGTTTTCTTTAGTTTAATTATCAAAATGGGGGAAAAGCCATAGGAAAGGGGATGAAATTTTCCCAATACGAGATTCTGAAAAATTATGGGGTTTTTGGCATCGGATTTCGATTTTTTCTGGTCAAATGAGTTCGTGAGTGAATGGGTGTCCGGAAAATATAAATTTTACCCGATTTCGAGTCGTGAGACCGAGGGGCGTTTTGGTCATTTTACATAATTTTGCACCTTAGATTGAATTAAACAGTATGATCAGTTGCATGAGATGTTATTTATGATATGTAATTGAATTGTATAGATTTGGGCCATTTGGAGTCAGATACTCGTGGCAAACGTGTGGTTTCAAGTTGATTTTGAGCCGGTTCGAGGTAAGTGGCTGGTCTAACTTTGTGTGGGGGACCTTTCCCCTTAGGATGTGATATTAGGTAATTGAATGCCTTGTACGTGAGGTGACGAGCGCGTACTTGTGCTAATTGTTGAAAATCCGGTTTTACTTTAAATATTTAGAACGAATTTCTTTCTTACCAGTTTTATTTTAATTGCGACCATAGTCTTTGTTAGCTTAGAAAAGTCACGCCTAGTGGACCCAAATTGCCTATTTGCTTAAATTGCGTTAATTTTACTACGTGAAGCACGTTGGGCTAGAATTACTTGTTGCCTTGTATTTTTTCACTCTAAATCTGAATGTCTTCATGTTGTGCCTGCTTATTTACTTTGGGACTACGGGACGGTATCCCGGGAGATCCCCCTGCTTATTTACTTTGGGACTACGGGATGGTATCCCGGGAGATCCCCTTGCACACTGATAGTAGGACTACGGGATGGTATCCCGGGAGATCCTTCGGATATACAAATGATGGACTACGGGACGGTATCCAGGGAGATCCTTCGGATATACATATGATGGACTACGGGACGGTATCCCGGGAGATCCTTCGAATATACATATGATGGACTACGGGACGGTATCCCGGGATATCCTTCGGATATACACATGATGGACTACGGGACGGTATCCCGGGAGATCCACCGGACAGTTGAGAAAAGGACTACGGGACGGTATCCTGGGAGATCCTNCTGTTGTACTCATTATTACCCCATGTTTTCATACTGTAAATTCCTATTATATTGTTTGACCTCAGTAGGGCCCTGTTTTTCCTCGTCACTACCCGACCGAGGTTAGGCTTGGCACTTACTAAGTACCGCTGTAGTGTACTCATGCCCTTTCCTGCGCATGTTTTTCATGTGCAGATCCAGGTACCTCCACTAAGGCGCACTACCCCCGAGGTTGAGAGATACAACAGAGACTTCGAGGTACATTTGTTGCGTCCGCAGACCAGGAGTCTCTATCTTATTCCAGCTTTTTGTGAAAAGTTTATCCTTCCTTGCAGTTGTATAGACATTCTGGAGTTAAAACAGTGTATTATATTCTGTTAGCCTGTGGTTCCCGTGAGTTTCCGAGTTTTGGGGTGATGTTATAGACTTCCGTATTATTTTGGGTTGTATATGCCAAGTGGTATTTATATACAGTCTTCCTTTTAGATTGTTCAGCTTCCTTTTACTTAATTATTTCCGCAAGTTATGTTGATATTCCGCATTGCTAGGCTTACCTCGTTATAGGGACTAGGTGTCTTCACGACATGTTCTTGGAGGGCGAACTGGGGTCGTGACAAATTGGTATCGGAGCTCTAGTTTCATAGGAGTCACGGAACACAGGCCGGTCTTTTAGTGTCTCGTTGATCGGTACAGAGACGTCTGTACTTATCTACGAGAGGCTATGTAACTGTTTAGGAAAAATATTCACTCCATAATTCCTTGTCGTGCAATATCATTTGACATCAATTCTAAACCTCTGTTTTCTATTCTCTCACAGATGGTGAGGACACTTGCTACTCAGGACGATCAGGCACCCGTGCCCCCTACAGCAGCCGCCAGAGGTCGGGGCCGGGGTAGAGGCCGAGGACGCGCTTGTGGTGCAGCGAGAGCACCGGCGCGAGCTGCCGCCGAGGTACCACCAGCAAATCCACCTGAGGTTCAAACACCTGCCACGCCTACTACCACTACTACTCCAGCTCTTCAGGAGACATTAGCTCAGTTCATGTCCATGTACACACTCTGGCTCAGGCAGGGTTGCTTCCCCTTGCTGCAGCCACATCTCAGGCCGGGGGAGGAGCACAGACTCCCGCCGCCCGCACACTTGAGCAACGAGTGCATGTGGAGCAGGTCTCAGAGATCATTCATGTACCGCCTATAGTTCCAGCTCAGCCCGAGGAGGGGTCAGCTGCTTCAGAGGACGAGCAGCGGAGACTTGAGAGGTTTAAAAAGTATGACCCTCCATTATTCAATGGACTGGCATCAGATGATGCCTTGGGGTTTCTAGAGGAGTGTCATCGTATTCTTCGCACTATGGGCATAGCCGGATCTAGTGGGGTTTCCTTTACTACCTTCCAGCTTCGCGGAGCCGCCTATGATTGGTGGTGCACCTATGAGTTAGACAGTCCGGAAGAGACTGTTTCACTGACCTGGACCCAGTTCTCAGATATGTTCCTGAGAGAGTTTGTGCCTCAAAGTCTCAGGGACGCATGGCGCACAGAGTTTGAGCATTTGCGCCAGGGTGCTATGACAGTTTCAGAGTATGCTATCTGTTACACCAGATTGGCTAGGCATGCACCGGTTTTGGTTACTACTGTACGCGAGAGGGTTCGCTGGTTCATTGAGGGTCTTATCCCACCATCAGATCTAGTATCGCTCGAGAGTTGGAAATGGACATTCCTTATCATCAGGTAGTGAGCATTGCTAGGAGGATCGAGTGTATGATCACTAGGGAGCGAGAGGAGAGAGGCCAAGAGGTCTCGAGAGTCAGGCCACAACTATGGCGCCCGTACCCCAGCAGCATGTCATCATGGTAGGGGTTATATGGTCCGCCCAGTTCATTCAGCTCTTCCAGCAGCCAGCGGTACTCCAGCTCCACCCAGGCCTCAGGAGCCTTACTATGCACCTCCAGTTTCTAGCGCCTCCTGCACGGGGTGCTTTTAGAGGTCAGTCGAGCAGACCTGTCCCTAGCAAGTCATAGCCACCACGTCCTCCCAGAGCTTGTTTCGAGTGTGGCGATACGCGCCATGTGGTTAGGGACTGCCCCACACTTGGTAGGGGTGCATCTTCATAGACTTTTCAGCCACAGCGTGCTCAGCAGAGTTCTCAGGCCATGATCACAGCTCCAGCTACTACCCCATCTGCCCAGCCAGCCAGGGGCGGAGGTCGGGGAGGTAAAGGTCGCCCTCGAGGGGGAGGCCAGGCCAGATATTATGCTATTCCTGCTCATACCGAGGTTGTTGCCTCTGATTCTATCATCACAGGTATTATACTGGTTTTTCACAGAGATGCATCGGTTCTATTCGATCCAGGCTCCACGTACTCTTATGTGTCTTTTTATTTTGCTCCGCATTTGGGTATAGCCCAAGATTCTTTGGGTTATCCTGTTTATGTTTCTACTCTGGTAGGAGATTCTCTTATTGTGGACTGCGTTTATCGGTCGTGTTTGGTTACTATTCGTGGTTTTGAGACCAGTGCGGATTTATTGTTACTCGATATGGTGGATTTCGATATTATCTTGGCCATGGGTTAGTTGTCTCCCCATTATGCTATTCTTGACTGTCACGCTAAGACCGTGATGCTGGCTATGCCAGGTATTCCGCGTGTTGAGTGGAGTGGTACTTTATATCACACTCCCGGTAGAGTTATCTCTTTTCTTAGAGCTCAGTGTATGGTTGAGAAGGGGTGTGCCGCGTATTTGGCTTATGTGAGAGATGTCAGTGTTGATACCCCTTCTATTGATTTAGTTCCAGTGGTACGGGATTATCCCGATGTGTTTCCAGCTGATCTTCCGGGCATGCCGCCCGATAGAGACATTGATTTTGGCATTGATTTGTTGTCGGGCACTCAGCCCATTTCCATTCCTCCTTACCGTATGGCTCCTCCTGAGTTGAAGGAGTTGAAGGATCAGTTATAAGAATTACTTGATAGGGGTTTTATTCGACCCAGTGTTTCACTGAAAAAGAAAGATGGTTCTATGCGCATGTGTATTGATTATCGCCAGCTGAACAGGGTTACAGTAAAGAACCGTTATCCCTTGCCTCGTATTGATGATTTATTTGATCAGCTTCAGGGCACACATGTATTTTCTAAGATTGATTTGCGCTCAGGTTACCATCAGTTAAAGATTCGGGAGCCGGATATCCCGAAGACTTCTTTTAGGACTCGGTATGGCCATTATGAGTTTCTAATTATGTCATTCGGGCTGACTAATGCCCCCGCAGCATTTATGCATTTTATGCACAGTGTATTCAGGCCATATCTCGACTCGTTCGTCATTGTTTTCATAGATGATATTCGTGTTTACTCCCGGAGTCGGGAAGATCATGAGCAGCACCTGAGGATAGCGCTTCAGACCTTGAGAGAGAAGAAGTTGTATGCGAAGTTCTCAAAATGTGAGTTTTGGTTGAGTTCTGTGGCATTCTTAGGCCACGTGGTATCAATTGAGGGCATTCGAGTGGATCCGAAGAAGGTAGAGGCCGTGCAGAGTTGGCCCAGGCCGTCCTCAGTTATTGAGATTCGCAGTTTCCTTGGCTTGGCGGGTTACTACCGTCGTTTTGTGGAGGGATTTTCATCGATTGCAACCCCTATGACTAGATTGACCCAGAAGGGTGCTCCATTTCAGTGGACAGAGGAGTGTGAGGCGAGCTTTCAGAAGCTCAAGACAGCTTTGACTACAGCCCCGATCTTGATATTGCCTACTGGTTTGGGGTCTTATACAGTTTATTGTTATGCCTCGCGAGTTGGCCTTGGAGCGGTGTTGATACAGGACGGTAGGGTGATTGCTTACGCGTCCAGACAGTTGAAGATACATGAGAAGAATTACCCTGTCCATGACCTTGAGTTAGCTNCGGAGTTTGCAGCACATATTCAGGCAGAAGGATCTAAATTTGCGCCAGCGTATATGGTTAGAGTTGCTAAAGGACTATGACATCACTATATTATACCACCCGGGGAAGGCCAATGTGGTGGCCGACGCCTTGAGTCACTGGGCGGAGAGTTTGGGAAATTTGGCATACCTTCATGCAACTAAGAGGCCTCTAGCCTTAGATGTTCAGTCCTTAGCCAGTCAGTTCGTGAGATTGGATCTTTCTGAGCATTGTCGGGTATTGGCTTGTGTGGTTTCTCAGTCTTCCTTATTCGACCGTATCAGGGAGCGGCAGTATGATGATCCTCATTTACTTGTCCTCAGGGACACGGTCCAGCACGGTGATGCCATAGATGTGACCATTTGAGATGACGGGGTATTGAGGATGCAGGGCCGGATTTGTGTGCCCAATGTTGATGGGCTTCGGGAGTTGATCTTAACAGAGGCCCATAGTTCGCGGTATTCCATCCATCCGGGTACTGCGAAGATGTATCAGGATTTGAGGCAGCACTATTGGTGGCGAAGAATGAAGAAGGATATAGCAGAGTTTGTAGCCAAGTGCCTCAATTGTCAGCAGGTCAAATGTGAGCATCAGAGACCGGGAGGGTTACTTCAGCAGATTGTGCTTCCAGAATGGAAGTGGGAGCGGATCACCATGGACTTTGTGGTTGGACTTCCTCGGACTTTAAGGAAGCATTGGGTGATTGTTGATCGGCTGACCAAGCCCATTTCATTCGGGTACTGACTACTTATTCATCGGAGCGGTTGGCGTAGATATATATTCGGGAGATCGTTCGTCTGCATGGTATTCCAGTTTCTATAATTTCAGACAGAGGTACTCAGTTCACTTCACGGTTCTGGAGAGCCGTTCAGCAAGAGTTAGGTACCAGGGTGGAGTTGAGCACAGTATTTCACCCCAGACGGACGGACAGTCCGAGCGCACTATTCAGATTCTTGAGGATATGCTCCGTGCGTGTGATTGAGTTTGGAGGGTCTTGGGATCAGTTCTTGCCATTGGTGGAGTTTTCTTACAACAATAGTTATCAATCCAGCATTCAGATGGCGCCGTATGAGGCTTTATATGGTAGGAGGTGCAGATCTCCGATGGGTTGGTTCGAGCGGGGTGAGGCCAAGCTATTGGGCACAGAGTTGGTTCAGGATGCATTGGAGAAGGTCAAGGTGATTCAGGATAGACTCTGTACAGACCAGTCCAGACAGAAGAGTTACGCGGACCGAAAGGTTTGTGATGTTTCATATATGGTCGAAGAGCGAGTTCTTCTTCGGGTTTCACCTATGAAGGGCGTTATGATATTTAGGAAGAAAGGGAAGTTGGGTCTGAGGTTAATTGGCCCTTTCGAGATATTGAGGCGTGTTGGGGATGTTACTTATGAGCTTGCCTTACCTCCTAACTTGGTAGGATTTCATCCGGTATTTCATGTTTCGATGCTCCAGAGGTATCACGGTGACCCGTCCCATGTCTTGGATTTCAGCTCAGTCCATTTTGACAAGGATCTATCATATGTTGAGGAGCCTGTAGCTATATTGGACAGGCAGGTCAGAAAGCTCAGGTCGAAGAACATTGCTTCAGTAAAGGTTCAGTGGTGGGGTCAGCCGGCCAAGGAGGCGACCTGGGAGACCGAGCAGGATATGCGCAGCTGTTACCCTC
This sequence comes from Nicotiana paniculata, assembly GCA_005239505.1. Taxonomy (NCBI): domain Eukaryota; kingdom Viridiplantae; phylum Streptophyta; class Magnoliopsida; order Solanales; family Solanaceae; genus Nicotiana; species Nicotiana paniculata. Next base: position 35,706 of record ML315309.1, read on the forward strand.
ACATTTTTTCTGCTTCAGTTATTTCTTTATGCTCGTTCGAGGATGAACGAATTTTTAAGTGTAGGAGGATGTGACGACCCGGTCGGTCGTCTTAAGAATTAACACCCTGATCCCCTGTTAACTGTTTTCCCCAAGTCTATTTCTACTTAATTGAATTGCCGGGACGTTCGGTTTTAAAGTTTCGGAGAGTTTTGGGATATTTAGTCCCTAAATGAGAGCTTAAGTGTTGGAAAGTTGCCCGTAGACGGAGCAGTGTGAAGACGGCCTCAGAATGGAAATCTGATGGTTCCGTTAGCTCCGTTAGGTGATTTTGGGGGTTGGGAGCATGTTCGGAATGTATTTTGGAAGTCCGTAGCTCATTTAGGCTTGAAATGGCGAAGTTTGAATTTTTGGAGTTTCCGGTCCGATAGTGAATTTTGATCTGAGGGTCGGAATGGAATTCTGAAAGTTGCAGTAGTTTTGTCATGTCATTTGGGATGTGTGTGCAAAATTTGAGGTCATTCGGATAAGTTCAGACGTGTTTCGGCGTCGGATATGAATTTAGAATTTTCTTAAGTTTCTAGGCTTGAACCTATGCATAATCGATGATTTTGATGTTACGAGATGTGTTTTTAAGGTCGACCTAGTTCAAATAAGATGTTAGCGTTGGTTGGTGGTTTTGGTTGAGGTCCCGGGGGCCTCGGGGTTGTTTCGGATGCTAATCAGTTGAAATTTGGGTTTTTGGTGCTGCTGAACAAGGCACCTTTTGGGGTCTTCGCACCTGCGAAGGTTTTTCCGCAGGTGCGGACTCGCAGGCGCGGTGGCCTTTGATCGCAGGTGCGATATGGGAGTTTTGGCCAGTGGTCGCAGGTGCGGCCTGGGTTCCGCAGGTGCGGGACCGCAGGCGCGACCAAACGACCGCAAGTGCGGCCCCAGTGCTTTTTAAGTGACTTCCGCACCTGCGATGCTTTTTCCGCAGGTGCGGTGATCGAGTCCGCAGGTGCGGATTGCCTGTGTGTTTTATTCCAAAAATCTGAGAGTTCATCTCATTATTCTAAAAATCGGGTAAGAGCTCAAGAAGTGGCGATTTTCTGTGGGTTTTGAAGAGAAGGATCATAGGTAACATTTTCTAATCCCAATCCATTGTTAGACCATTATTTCCCCTTGTTTTCTTTAGTTTAATTATCAAAATGAGGGAAAAGCCATAGGAAAGGGGATGAAATTTTCCCAATCCGAGATTCTGAAAAATTATGGGGTTTTTGGCATCGGATTTCGATTGTTTCTGGTTAAATGAGTTCGTGAGTGAATGGGTGTCCGGAAAATATAACTTTTACCCGATTCCGAGTCGTGGGGCCGAGGGGCGTTTTGGTCATTTTACATAATTTTGCACCTTAGATTGAATTAAACAGTATGATCAGTTGCATGAGATGTTATTTACGATATGTAATTGAATTGTATAGATTTGGGACATTTGGAGTCGGATACTCGTGGCAAACGTGTGGTTTCAAGTTGATTTTGAGTCGGTTCGAGGTAAGTGGCTTGTCTAACTTTGTGTGGGGGACCTTTCCCNAGTTGCCTTGTATTTTTGCACTCTAAATCTGAATGTCTTCATGTTGTGCCTGCTTATTTACTTTGGGACTGCGGGACGGTATCCCGGGATATCCCCCTGCTTATTTACTTTGGGACTACGGGACGGTATCCCGGGAGATCCCCCTGAACACTGATAGTAGGACTACGGGACGGTATCCCGGGAGATCCTTCGGATATACATATAATGGACTACGGGAAGATATCCCGGGAGATCCTTCGGATATACATATGATGGACTACGGGACGGTATCCCGGGAGATCCTTCGGATATACATATGATGGACTACGGGACGGTACCGCGGGAGATCCTTCGGATATACACATGATAGACTACGGGACGGTATCTCGGGAGATCCTTTGGATATACATATGATGGACCACGGGACGGTATCCCGGGAGATCCTTCGGATATACATATAATGGACTACGGGATGGTATCCCGGGAGATCCACCGGACAGTTGAGAAAAGGACTACGGGACGGTATCCCGGGAGATCCTTCGGATATACATATGATGGACCACGGGACGGTATCCCGGGATATCCTTCGGATATACATATGATGGACTACGTGACGGTATCCCGGGAGATCCACCGGACAGTTGATAAAAGGACTACAAAACGGTATCCTGGGAGATCCCCATTGTTACCATTGTTATTATGCTGTACATATTCCAGGTTTAATCTGTTCTTGTGTTTAGTTATTGCCTTGTTTGACCTGTCTTATTTCACAGTTGTACTCATTATTACCCCCTGTTTTCATACTATAAATTCCTATTATATTGTTTGACCTCAGTAGGGCCCTGTCCTTCCTCGTCACTACCCGACCGAGGTTAGGCTTGGCACTTACTGGGTACCGTTGTGGTGTACTCATGACCTTTCCTGCACATTTTTTTCATGTGCAGATCCAGGTACCTCCACTCAGGCGCACTACCCCCGAGGTTGAGAGATACAGCAGAGACTTCGAGGTACATCTGCCGCGTCCGCAGACCAGGAGTCTCTATCTTATTGCAGCTTTTTGTGAAAAGTTTATCCTTCCTTATAGTTGTATAGATATTCTGGAGTTAGAGCAGTGTCTTATATTCTGTTAGCCTGTGGTTCCCGTGAGTTTTCGAGTTTTGGGGTGATGTTGTAGACTTCCGTATTATTTTGGGTTGTATATGCCAATTGGCATTTATATATAGTCTTCCTTTTAGATTGTTTTGCTTCCTTTTACTTAATTATTTCTGCAAGTTATGTTGATATTCCGCATTGCTAGGCTTACCTAGTTATAGGGACTAGGTTCCGTCACGATATGTTCCCGGAGGGCGAACTGGGGTCATGACAGGTGGCAGATTGGCTTTTGAGGGGAACAATTGAAATAAGGAGAAAGGTGCACTGTTTTGAAAAAGTAAAAGTCACTTGAAAAAAAAAAGGAAAAAAATAGTTGTATTGTTGTGAAAAAATATATATATATATATATATATATATATATATATATTCCTTGACAAGTGATGACTCTTTATGTAATTATGCTTAAAGAAGTATGGGGTAATAATATTGATGTGAAGGAGGAGTTTGGTTTGACATAATTATGGAGTTTGAATGTTAAAGTATATGTATTAAAGTGCTTAGGGAGGTGTAGTCACTCTTATATCTGAATGTATCCTACCCGTCCCACAGCCGACATTACAACCAAATAAAGTCCTACTTGATCCTAGACTGAATGAGCTCGATTAGTAGAGTAGTACACTACGGGCAAGCCTATGGTGCATCTTTTGTGGCATATGAATATTATTTCTGAGAGTGAGTGAATTCTTTCTATCTTGAGTTCCTAAGTGTTCTTTAATTTCATTGTGTGTGGAACTAGCTCTTTGATTTGGTGAGGGCACATGATTCATGAGGGAAAGGTAATGTTGTTGACCTCTACGTTAGAGTAGTGAGTGAATTGTGAATAAAGCATGGTATGTGTGAGTCGATTATTGAGGCGAGGATGTCACACCTTTGTGCTTAAACTATTTTAAAAATTCTTGGTATAACGCGTTAAGGGATTTGCTTAAATAAGTTGTGTTCATGGGTGTAGTTTAATTGCTCGAGGACGAGAAAATGTTTAAGTGTGGGGTGTTGATGTGTGGCTAGAATTCATGGTTTAACGCATTATGTGTCTTACATTTTATGTGCGTTAATGGTAAAAATACACCTCGTTTGAGCACAATGGAGTCTATTTCATGTGTAGGTGAATTGGAGATGGAAGCCGAGCTAAATGGATGCATAAACGTCAAAATACGCTCAAGAGTCAAAAAGGAGTGAACTTGGCTATAGCCAGGCGTTTGGGCTGTAAAGCCTGGTCATGCCAGGCGTTAGCCGGGCGTTTGGGCTGTAACGCCTAGTATGGCCAGGCATTTGGTTGTAACGCCTGGTCCTCGATCCGGCCCAGTCTAAAGGCTTTAATTATTTTCCGATTTGAATAGAAGTATCCTACACGTTTAGGGTTTGTCCCAAAACATATAAATAGACTCAAACACACAACTTTGAAGGACTTTTGCCATTGGAGACAAGAGGAGATCGTGGAACACTACTCAGAAGATTAAAACATTGATTTTTACCTCCTTTATTCTTTACTCTGTAATTTAATTATGCAAGTTATTTTGGATTTGATTACTATAAGCATGAGTAGCATTTGGTGGAACCCGTTGGGGATGAACTTATTGTGATATTAATATAATTTTGCTTGGTTGTTAATCTCTATTTGTTCAACTATATTCTCGTTGTAGTTGATTGAAGGGCCCTCAATTAGCTGTTCCTATTTATTATGTATCTACTTCAGAGAGTGTGCATATTTAGGTAGTTGTTTGAACAACACCACTCCCGGAGTATAGACGAAAGTCATAACCGAGGGTTTAGAGGTTGGATTAGAAATAACGATACCTCGGGTGCAATCTAAATTGAGCTGTAATGCAATCTAAATTGAGCTGTAATGCAATCTAGCTAGCGTAACTTGAGAGAGTGCGTCTAGTAAATTATCATAATTACTTGAGAGAGATTTATGGTAGCTAGAGTGTTCATGATTGATAGAGACAACTAATCAAACTATAGGAAGTATCCAAGAAAGAAGTTCACCGACGGGGGAAACCATAACCTTAGACCTTTATTACAATTGTTTACACCTCATTGTTAGTTAATCCTTAGTTTATTAATTTTGTTCAGCTGAAGTAGTAAAAACACCACCAAGTGATATTCATAATTTTGAGAAAGTTGATTAAGTGAAAGTTTAGTATTCTGACGACTTGCTTGATACGTTAACTCCCTGTGGGATCGACTCTGGGCTTAATACCCCAGATTATATTTGCAACGCCCGTTTAATTTTTTTATAAGACATAGTTGTGCGTGATCAACTATCAAGACATTAATTCTTTTCCAGGCATCTAAAAGGATTTGGGCAGGTCATATTGAAAGGAATTCGGACCTTTAATTTAGATTTAGTGGTGATTTTAGTAGTTCATAAAAATTTATAGTTTTCAATTCTATAGTTTAGAGAAACTTGTTTTAGTTGTTTAGTATGATTTGTCGACTTTGATGGAACTATATAGATATATGGTTACTGAGGATTATAGTTAGATGGATAAGATTCTTTCATCCTTAACTAGACGTCTCAAGTTCGAGCTCTTTATAAGAAAAATCCTAGAAACCAAATACCAAGGGGAGAACCAAGAGAAAAAATAAATGGAATAAGCATCTATCGATTTACATACAATTAGGCAAATGGAATTTCAAATCAATAGTACGTAACTCGTAAATTTTCATCTAAAGTGTCATTTACTCTTCAGCAACATATAATTTTTTCTGCTCTTTAGATATTATACCAATAAGTTTAGGATTTAAAAAAAGGGAAAATGCATAAGTACCCTCGTGAATTAAGTCGGATTTTTAATTACACACTTTATCTTCGCGGGGTCTTATTATCCCCCCCCCCCCCGGATCTATTTTAAAGAGTAATAAACACCACTCTAAGTGCTGAGTGTGCACACTCTCTTAAGGGCAAGTGGAAGTTACAAAAATAATTTTAGAATTGATTAACAGGTACAATTTGATTGAACATTACACAATTAATTACATCTAATTAATTAGTCTCCTTCGTCTTCTAAACCTCTTATCGCATGCACAAGGGGGACACTGTTTTAACGGCGAAATGCTGGAACTTACGAGCATGATTCAGTGAAGAACTTACGAACAGTCAATATATATGAAGTTAAGTTTAACTATTTCTTCATAATTTAAAGTCTTGTGCCAATATGAGTAGAGGACAGAGCTTCTATGAACAAAACATAGAACCCTACTTGCCAATATTGATATATGTCCTTTTAAATTTCCTCTATCAATTTCATGAAAAACTCAAGAATTATAGTTGAAATCTTACCTTAAGAGTTAAGACTAGAATTCACCAATTGATCTCAAGATTTGAGTGTCACCAAAATTATGAGTTTACTCAAGGTAATAATAGTATGATCAGTTAAATTTATCAAAAACTTTCAAGAAATTTTGTGAACTAGTTTGTACATAGTGTTTCAAGCCCTAGAATATCTTTTTTTCTTTCCCATTGGGAAAATGACACTATATAGCCGCTCTCAAAATAATAGCCGGAAAAATGTATTTCTTTTGTATATATATATATATATATATATATATATATATATATATATATATATATATATATATATATATATATATATATATATATATATATACATTCCGTATGTTATACACAAAACTTATACAAATTTTATACACTTTTTCGGCTATCAAAATGTAAATAGTTTCTGGCGGGGACTAAAAGTGATAAAGTCATTTCCCGTTCGCTATCTGATACCCACTTCGGGGCCTGCCTATTTGCACCGAAAAGTCCCACTTAAGGGGGGAGGGGGAGGGGAGGGGTAAAATACTTCCTACCAAATGCGACTCTATACTCATAACTCGAACCCAAACTTATGGTTAAAAATAGAATAGTACTTACCACACCGCCATATTCTTTGATGTCGACAAGCCCTAAACTATTGACTATTCACACATATCCCTTGTGCGAAATTTCCCCCATATAATCTCTTATGCCCATTAATGCATGCCTTTCTTTAATTCAATTAATTCTTAAACTTTCTTTAATTAACCAATGTTATAGATGATTTCTATTTTTTTCCTTTATCATACTTAATTCATCCTCAAACCTCATAGTCTTATTTATACCTAATCTATCTACTAGTTAGTAAGTAGTTCTCATAACTTTACAATAGTCAAGTCTTTTAAAATTTTAAGACAAATGGAAATAAAACATATGCATGTGTCTGTTTAGTATTCTTTTCGTATTATATATTTCTTTCCTTTTTTAAAATTAGGAATATCCTTCTATATATGGAGTATCTTTTATATGGTCTTAATAAGAGCGGGCTTTTGACAATTAAATGAAGAAAAATTACCTTCTCTTCTTTCAAAATTCTTACCCTATATCTTCCCCGTTCAATTACACTTAATACTATAATATATATTTATCTTTCCTTGAGCCACAATTAGAGGTAAAATCCGCATGCACACTATCCTTCTCAAACCCCAGTTATGGAATTATATTGGGCTTCTTGTTGTTGTTGTATTATTATAATATATACATAAGCAAAAGAAGAAGATTATACCCATTCTGAATACGGCTTATGCCGGGATAAGTTGTTTTGGGATTAGTTATCCATGTATTGTTTTTTATCCACGGTTTGGTATGTTGTATTAAAAATGACAATTTCATAATTTCTAGGAAGAAGGTAAAGTTATTCCGGCACTCATTACCCCACCCTCTATAAATTATAAGTTATTCTGGTACTAATTTTAATCTCGGGATAACTTATACCAAGTTTTGTTAACCAAACAAAGTATTAAATTTTTATACCAGCACTATACTTTCTTATATTGGTATGACGACCCCTAACAGTTCTTGAAGCCTCATGTCTCAGCTGATTGAACGAGAAATAGAACTAAAATTGATGGATTTGATTTTTATCAACAAAACAAAAACAAAAAAATCAACTTTGCCTTTTTGATTGTTTGCAGAGAAAGAAAAAAGAAATCCTCATATGGAGCAGTAGATTGGACATGCATGAGATCAGTGAATGAGTTTTCATCGAGGTATTTTCAGTAGGGGGTACTAAAATAATGAAACTTTTTATTACTTTTTTTCCTTTTTACGATTTAAAAAACGTATAACAATTACTGATTATTATAATTAATTAGTTATTACACAAAACCCCACCACGGCAAATTGTCCCATCATAGGATATGAAGCTTACGAGTCCGGGATTCTTGTCTTATAAAGTTACTATTGAGTTTTAAGTAATAACTTATATATATAATCAATGAATTTTTAAAAATAAATACATATAGTTTGAACCAAAGCTATTGGTTTAGGCTAATTTTAAATTATAAAACTATTAAAAGGCTTTTCTAAAAAATAATTTGCTTGTAAACTGAAATAAACATTTTTTGTTTTTTTGGGTTACGATTTGAAATCATTTCTTACAGACATAAAACCCAGAATTGTCTTTCTTTAACCTGATCAGATTTTTTCTGTGACAATACTGTAGGCTAATTTTTGTACAATTCTAATGGAAGAAAAAAAATATATATACTTTTTAAATTTGCTATATTATATTCTTCATCTTGCATCAGTATTTTAAAATGATACAACTTCTCGCCTATCACTAATTGGCTGTAGTAGTATACAAAGTTAATATTCTTCTGGGGCATATATATTTTCTGAGGGACCAAAATTATTGTGCATTTATATAAAAGGAAAAGAAATATATTTGGCATCTAAAATCATATCTTTTCTTTTATTTATTTTATTTTTCTTCCTTTTTTGTCACCTCTTCTTTTTCTACCTAAGTTATTCAATAAAAACCCTTAAATTCTCAATATTTGAACAGCTGTTTTCCAGCTTCATTATTATGTACTATATATGTTCTATGTCCAATTTGGTAGTTTTAATTCCATTTGGGGTCGTAAATTTATAATCTTCTTAAAAAGAAAACATGAATTTTTAAAAAATATTACTGGAAAATGGAAAAAACATTAAGAAAATGGACATTCCATCCATTCTTGTATATTTTACCTTTTAAGAAGCTCATTTCTTGATTTTCTTCGCCATATATATGTGATAATGCCATGGACTTGGGAAAATTAACTTGAGTAAACGAGTAGAGGTAAGTTATAATTGTACATGATCATATGCTTACATTAATTTTACCATGTTGAAGAGCCCGTGTGAGCTTGCTCATATTACCGGTCCCAAACCGGATAAAGGAGGAGGGTTATGGCAGATTGGCAGCCGACGAAAAACTTGTCAATTCATGATGAATCATCATAATTCAGGATATGAATTAAGCTTAAATAAAGAAGTGATGATTCACATAACCGACCTCCACTTGTTGTTGTTGTTGTTGTTGTTTTTAGCTTATTAAAATCAATTCCTCCATTTTTGAATTTATTAATTGCTCTATGTTGTTTTATGACTAGTGTTTAAAATTTTCTAATAACCATGAAGGAACTCCAATATATCAAGCCATGAAGCTAAGCTCATTTAAAGTGCCAAAGCCTGTTTGTTTCTGCTTGGTTCTGGTAAGTTTTCCAGTGCTGAAATATTTACATAATGCTCTCTTTTGGGTGCGGTCCTTCCTCGAATTCTTGGTGATCGCCGGATGTTTCGTGCAGCGGGGCTGTCTTTTTAATATTTAAAAAACTTGAATATTTATCACATGCAGGCTGTCATAATGCTATTGGTACCTGCTGTATTGATACCTATTTGGGTCAATAAGGTCAAAAAAAATGAAGACGAAATTAAGGTAATGCCTCACATTTATCTTTTTTACTCTGTCGGTGCATAAAACTTAAATGAAAACTCAAGAATAATAAGAATTGCACCTTTGCCTAGGCTGTAGCATAACAGCCAATGCTGTAGATGAAAACTAGGGTAGACCAGAATTCAACTCATATATATACAGTAATATATATATATATATATATATATCATCACGTTGCTGACCTATAGCAATATATAACTCTTCAAAACAAGCCTAAAATGCACGGTAACCTAGAAAATACAGTAATATCGACAGTCTCTACTCTAATGCATGTATTTGTACCGTCAGACCTCTATATAACAATATTCTTATATAACAGCACTTCGCTATATAAGTCAAGTTTTTTTCGGAACCAAATCTCATGTTTTGTTATAACATATGTTCTCAATTCGCTATAACATCCAAAAATATCCTGAACAAACGAGGTTGTTATAGAGAAGTTTGACTGTATGCTGCTTCCACGATTCAAACTCGTGATCTAAGGTCACACGAAGACAACTTTACCGTTCCTCCATGTTTTACACTATTAGTGTATATAACCTTAATTTGTTTTTGAATCATTCTAAGTCATTGTATGGTTTAATTTCAGGTGTATATATCAGGCAATGCACAAGATATATTACAAAGCCATTTTCACAAGAACATTAAATTTGGATTAATGCTTATAATCCTAATGATGGTTTCAATGTCTATATCCATAATTACTTTTGTTGTCTTAACAATAAGAGGAGCAAGAAGAGAAATGTATTTGTGTTCAGCACTTATAAAGCAAATGGAAGCAACTCAACAAGCAGAAAGGAAAAGTATGAACAAAAGCACTGCATTTGTTCTTGCAAATCATGATATTAGAGCTTCTCTTGCTGGAATTAGTGGATTAATTGAGATGTGTCGTGCCAATGCTTCGCCAAAATCCGAATTGCAGAAGAATTTGAATCATATGGAAACTTGCACAAATAATCTTTTAGGTCAGTGTTTTAGTTGACTCTTTCATATCAATCGGATTTAACTTTTATATATACTGACAGTTTTAAGATTAATTTCGTTAGTATCGATGTATTTCAACATGTCATAGTTGGTAGTTGTCTTATTTTCTACGTTACTAATCTCACTTTTATTGGACGGTTACTCGTTTATACAAATAATCTTTTAGGTCAGTGTTTTAGTTGACATCAAACGGATATAACTGATATACACTGACAGTTTAAAGAATTTCGTTAGTGTCAATGTATTTTAGTACAGTAAGTGTTGGTTTAATTCTCACTATCCTCTTCTGGTTTCCCTTTTCTAATCTCCTATAGATGTTATATAGAAAATATTTAACTAATATATAGCAAATCCCCTGTGTATATATATATATATATATATATATATATAGAAACTTCTAAAATAGGATATTGCTTACCGAGGACATGACCCTCGATAGGAAGGTGTAGAGGTCGAGAACTAAGATTGTGGGTTGACAGGTAGCCGAGAATCTCTTCTAGTCGTACCGGCCGTCTTAGTACTAGTCTTGTATTCTCCTCTTCCTAGTTCTTTGTTATTATACGGTGTGTCATTATTACCTGTAATTCTCGCACTATTCTTGTAGTTTCGTATTTCTAGATCGTTGGTATTACACGTCGTGTCATTTGCTTTCGATGTCTTATTACCTTGCTATTGTTATTGTTTGTTTATTGTGTCCTATCCATTGTTCTTGAGCGGAGGGTCAATCGGAAACAACCTCTCTTCCTTCGTAAGGTATCTGCGTACACATTACCCTCCCCAGACCCCACGTGTGAGATTTTGTTGTTGTTGTGTGTGTGTGAGTGTAAATGGAGTGTATATAATGAAAAAGTTATGATCTTTTTTCTTCAGATATATTGAATTCTATTCTTGATCAAAGCAAGATTGAAGAAGGAAAGAAGCAACTTGAGCAAAAAGAATTCAACATGGAAGATGTACTAGAATATGTTGTCAACTTATTTTATCCAAAAGGAGCAATGAATAATATAGATGTGATACTAGATCCATGTGATGGTTCTATCAAAAGATTTTCTCGCGTTAAAGGAGATAAGACAGAACTAGAACGGATCTTGACTAACTTGTTGAGTAATGCAGTTAAATTTACCTCAGAAGGACACATTACTCTTCGAGTTTGGGCTCGAAAACCTGGTTTTGATCAAAGCTCCATTAGTTGTGCATCAAATACAAGTAATTCTGGTATTGGTTGTATGTCATGTTTACTTTTGCACAATAATAATGAAGTTTCTGCTGAATTGCAAGTACCGAACAAAGTCCAGCACCATCCCAACTGTGTGGAATTCATATTCGAGGTGGAAGATACAGGGAAAGGAATACCTAAAGAGAAACATAAGTATGTATTTGAGAATTATGTTCAAGTGAATGAGACGATTTCTAACCACGAACAACCAGGCACTGGCTTAGGCCTCGGCATTACTCAGTCTTTGGTACGTCTATCTTTTTACTATAAACAACATACAGTAGCGAATCCAAAATTTAGAGTCAGTGTGCTCTGCTCTTTATATTTACGAAACGTGCACATGTCAAACCTGCTGCGTCTAGTCTAGATCTGTTACTGCCTATAGCCATCTAGTTTTGTAGATACTGTACAAAGCCAGCAAATCCCTTGACCTTGTATAAGAGTGATGATAAAATAGAATAAAATTTACAGCAGTAAAGGTTAAAATAAATTCCTGTTGGTCAAGTTTCTTTTCTTATCATTACCTACTGAAGTTTCTGTTTGGTACTAATCTTTTTTTATATATAATGGCACTAAATTATGTGTGATATAACAAGAAAGATATTAATGGAAACACTATAAAACACAAGAATTTGTGAACAGCAAAAAAGCGTTGCGTTCTGTATGTTTCCGAGTTGTCTCCTCTACCACATGCATTACTTCATACCTTAGACCTTCTGGCCATGTGATCGGAAGGTCACGGGTTCGAGCTGTAGAAACAGCTTCTTGCAGGAGCTTAGTACACCGGGCTATCCTTTTTTTTTCATTACTTCATATTTCATGTTTCTTTCTTGTTTTGATTCAATCTGTAGGTACATTTGATGGAAGGCGAAATAAGTATCGTGGACAAGAAAATTGGTGCAAAGGGTACTTGCTTTAGATTCAACATTTTCCTGATATCATGTGATCAGCCTCAACAACATCAAGCCTTTAGTGTTAATTATGCAAGAGAAGATGATTTGGAGTCACATTTTGGAGGTTATATATCTAGTGATCACTCCTATCATTATTCAGTAGCAAGTAGTAACAGTATCACTAGCCATCAGAAACCAGAAAGTTCTACTACTGTCATTCTTTTCATCAGGGAGGAGGAAAGAAGCCGAGTTCTTCGTAGATTCATGACGCGGATCATAGGCTTAGAGGTACATGTGGCGAGGCAACACGAGCAATTTTCACATACGCTCAAGAAGGTAAAAAAGGAAATTATCGACTTCTCATCATACAACTCTGCCTCCTCCTCCTCAGGGAAATCAAAGGAAATTCCTCTCAGTGCTCTAGATGGAACATATGATGATCATATGCTGTCGTTTCATAGGAGGGGAAGAGGTCTCAATTCTAAGAGCGCGCTTATAAGATTCATCGTGATTATAATTGACACAAGTGCTAGCCCCATTCGAGAAATAACTCGAGCTATGGCTGAATTTCGAAAGGACCTTCCCAAGAATGTTTCCCTTCGAGTTGTTTGGCTCGATAAACCAGGCCTGGATGATGATAAGCTACCTTCGACAGATATAGTCATGACAAAACCACTACATGGTTCTTGTTTATATCATGTCCTCGGGTTTGTACCAGAGTTGGGAGATAAGATTTTACCAACTGTCACACAAGAAACAAAGGATGAAACAACTTCAAGAATGAGGATTCAGCAACCTCCAATGAGGTCCAGAAGTCCGCCCTTAGAAGCGAAAAGACAGGACGTTTCTACTGATGTTAATGGAAGTTGTAATAACAACTTACCTTTAACAGGAAAGAGAATTTTGGTGGTTGAGGATAACGCGATATTACTTATGGTTAGCAAAAGAATTGTTTCTCAGCTTGGTGCAACCACTTACACATGTAAAAATGGTGAAGAAGCTCTAGCTCATGTTCGCAAAGGCCTCAGTGATCAACGCGATATAGGGCCATCTACTCCTTCACCACCATTTGATTATATTCTGATGGATTGTGAGGTAAGATGTGATTCATATTCATTAAAACTATGTCACTTAGATTCTTCAAAAATGTTGTTGCACCCATGTCACAACTTCCAAAGATGCATAGTATTTGGAGGATCCGACATTGGCGTGGCAACACTTTTGGATGATTTGAAAAATATAGATTAAATAGGATTTAAGAAGGGGAACCTTGTAGCAAGAGTAAGCTGTCTCCGTGTGACCATTAGGTCACGGGTTCAAGCCGTGGCAGCAACCACTAATGCTTACACTGGGTAGGCTGTTTACATCACACCCCTTGTGGTGCGGTGCGGCCCTTCCCCGGACCCTTGCGTGAATGTACCATGTTTTGTGCATCGGGCTGCCCTTTTTTAGGTCAAAGAGGACTTAAGTTAACATTTTTGTTGCATGGTTCATAAATGGAAAGCTTAAAATGTTGTATTATTAAAAAAGAAAGCTAAATTGCTAGATATCATCAGACTTTTACATATTACCATAAGAAGTAATTTTGCCAGTGTATCATTCTTTTAGATTGTTAGGTTAAGCTGGTCTATAATAACAGATAACTAGTCATACCAAGCCAAATCGAGTAACCTGAAAAATAGAATAGATAACAAGTTAACTAGATATCGTCAGTATATATAACTTATATTGTTGTTTGTTTTGTTTTTTGACAGATGCCGGTGATGGATGGATTTGAAGCAACCAGATGCATTAGGGAAGAAGAAGCGCGATATGGTATTCGAATTCCTATTATAGCTTTAACAGCTCATTCAGCAGAAGAAGAGATCGTAGCTAAGATTTTTCAAGTTGGAATAGATTATTACTTGCCTGATAAACGAATCGATCGCGATGAGCTTTTGAAAGCCATAGATTTTATAGAGCATAGAAATGTTTAAAAAATGCTTAGTTTCGTCGAGCATTAATAAGTTTGTTGCGTGACACATAAAGTAAAAAATTTCGGAATATTCTTACATGCAGATGGATATTCCCCGCGCATAGCGCGAGCTTAGTGTTGTGCGTTGTCCTTTTATTCTTATACGTAGAGGGTCGCGAGAACGGCCCTCAACTGTCTTTCTCATAGTTTTATCTTCTTTCTAAAGTTGAGTTTCTTATTTTTTTTACTCTCACGTAAATGTTTCCGTGATATTTATAACAACTTGAAATGAAGAAACAAATTCTTAAATCTTACTATATGGAGATGGAGCTCATGTCTTCCATACATATGAGTTTATGATTTTGTGCCGACACTGTAAAATACTATCAGGTTAAGCTGGCAGGTAAACTCTCTATATCAAGCTTGATATGATAACTTGAAAAATATAGTACAATAATTTGCTATGACCAGTTAAATTGAATTCAGTTTAAAACTGTTTACACCATGAATGTATATAATTCAAACTCATATAATAATACAGAACTAACAATGAGTTTTAGTTTTACACTCCCAAGTCGCCCTAACGATAACTAAGGGAAGGGTAGGGCTGTTCATTTGGATCGGATATCCGAAATCCGAACCGATCCATTCAATTTCGAATTTCGGATTGTGTTTATTAAAATTTCGGATTTCTGATCGGATTCGGATTGGTATATTTTAATCCGATCCGATCCGATTCGTAATCCAAAATTATTAGGCAATGTGTAAATACTACACTTTAATTTCGGATAGTCAGTACTTCCTTTACATCTTCCTCCAAGTTATTACCTTTACAATTGCTAGTTTTTGCTATATTGGCACCATAATACTCTCGTAATTGTATAAACATGAATTTTTCTTAATGCATTGCCTCTTTTACAAAGAAAATATACATTTTAGTTTGCAACTTAGAGGCATAATAAGATCCGAAATCCGATCCGATCCAAACTTTAAAATCCGAATCCAATCCGATATAATTCGGATCGGATTCGAATTGCATTTTCTAGAATCCGAATCCAAAATGTGCTAAGTCTGATCCGATCCGATCCGATCCGTCCACAGCCCTAACTAAGGGTAACCTGCTATAAAACGTGAGACTAACAAGGTGGAAATAAAGCATGTTGCTTGCTACAATAGGTTAAACCAAAATGATAGTACGTGTGACATGGATTTTTTATTTTTATTTTTATTTTATTTATTTTTTGCACATTTGGGGAATAAATTGTTCATTCTATTGGTAATATGTTGTGCTCCCATTTTTTGCCAAAATTCAAGTTATACTTTTAGATGAAATCGTCTGCTGTGAAAGGAATCAGTATTTGGGATGTTTCAAATTGTCCCTAAAGGGAACTTGTTCTAGTCCTAAGCTGATATATTCAGTGCATCTTTACATATCATAAGTCCTTTCGCGAGCTAAGCCGCCACCCGATGTTGCCCACAACAACCGACGGCATTCGGCATTTATTGAGCTTAGCCCCATGCGCATGGCACCTTGTCAGCGCTACTTGCACAATGCTCTACCGTTCCTTTGCCAAAAGCCATCAGCTGCCACAAGCGACGCTAAACACAACCCACAACAACCGCACGACATTCTACATGTACTGAGCTCAGCCCCATGCGCATGCACCTTGCGGCGCTACTTGCATGACGCTCCGTTGCCAAAAGCTAGCTGCTGCCACAAGCGATGTCGCCACCCGATGTTGCCCACAACAACCGATGGCATTCGACATGTACTAAGCTCAGCCCCTGCGCATGGCACCTTGCGCCGCTACCTATTTTTCATGCTTATCTTCAAATTCAAAGAGTGTGTCAAAGATCAGATAAAGTAGTTCTCAAGAAGAAAATTCCTCAGAAAAAGATAACTAAATAAATAAATAAAAATAAAGGAGAGACAGTAAAATGACAAATGGTACAACTATGATATATTTTCCTGATTACAAAATCCGTATGGAAACATTCTCATCTCTATAAATCTGAGCACCAGCTATGGCCTCAGTGGTCATCTTTCCTAACCCAATGAACATCGCATTGTAAGTCCGAACGAGTCGAAGATATAAGTCCTTAAAAGGGATAATTGTGTCCTAATCCTGGCCACAGTCATCCAAGAAATCCTCAAAAAAAGCCTCAAAACATCTCTCTCCTACATTGCTGGAAGGAGTGTGTTCATATTTTGAGAAAATTAGCAACTACATAAGGAACTGAGATCCAGAGCAAAAAATGTAAAGAGATCGACTTCATATCGTTAATACTCTTCTTGAGACAATACGTCTACTTCGCCAGTTTTTGCATCCCTCGAGGTGAATGGTGGCATTCCCACAGCATACTGGAGGGGTTACAGTTCATCATGACCATGTGGTTGTTCCCTGTTCATCGTTTCTAGTTTATCTTGTAGTTCCTATCACATTTCCGATATTTCACCATTAGAAGTTTTACGATAAGTAGTTAATGTAATAAGGGGAGATTATATAGACAGTATTAGCAGAAGCTTTTGTAGGGGGTGCCGGGGTGGGCAAACGATATGGGATTAAGAAGAGCACCTTCAATTTTTCTTCCAGACAAAGTGCCGGTGTAGACAAAAAGGCTAAATATCTGCCATAACAAACTACACATCAGATTAAAGTGCACAAAAAATTCACTAAGCACATAAATAATGCAAGATTCTGCGTATATAAACATAGATAAATGCTTACTCGCAGCGGCTCGGTTCATCTACATCAGTAAGCTCATTTTTCAAACCACACCTTAATTTGACCTGTACAAATCAAAAACAATTTAGAAGGCAATAAGGGATCTTAAGAAGAATGCTAAACAGTGAATGCCGACAATCAAATTAGTAAGGTATCATCACCTTTATACTTCTATTTGGCCCATTCCAGCAATGATCGCCATTTGAAAATTGCATGGTTTTATAGGAATCCTCAAATTTATCCCAGTTTCTTGATGAAGCGAGGGAGAAAGAAAAAAGGAGTATGATGAGTTCTGAGCTTAAAACATTAAGGCAGAAGGATAAAGATCTCGAAAAGGAATCCAGATCATAATTATACACGTCAAACCTAAAATTAAGTAAAGCGGTCTCTCTCTTTTTTTATGAATGAGAATTCCCCGAGGGGCAGTGGCACATGGTTCTAAACTCGATGGATAATATCCCCCTCAACCCTTCTGCGCTTTTGTCTGCAGCAGGATTCGAACCCGTGATATGCGTCTAACCCACACATCATGTGTGCTCCATTCTTATCATAGAAATAAGATGGCTATCAAACGGTTTTATCATTTCTATGATAGGTCTGCCATCAATATCTAAAACTAAAGAGAGGATAACAAAGTGCAGAAAGTACTCCAGAATCCTGAAAGGATATTTGCAGTACTAGTCATACTTACCTTCTACTTCAGAGACAATCAAATAAAATTTGCTGCACAGAACGACTCAGATAATGCATATGCTTAAGATGTAAAAGAACCTACCCTAAACGAGTTGTACTGTAGCCCTCAACTTGGCTAGCTTCTTTGAAAGGGCAAATCTTGTATGTGTACCTGAAGTAAAAACAATTGTCAGTGCCTGCTAAAAAATAACCTAGTAATATATTACTGAAAAATAAAAATAAAACATAGATTAACAAGATAAAGGAAGATTCATCACTTGTTCTCCTTGCTCTCGAAACATCGACCATGGAATGAGTAGAATTCCTTCTCCAGTCCTGCAATAGAACTAGTGGTTCAGCATATGCAAGATCATTTGCCTTCTTCTTATAGAAGGAAAGTTATGACCGTATCCACAAGGAAGAAGAATACTAATAAACACAAATACATGAATTTCCATACCAAAATCTTGTTTCAACTTTTCCGTCAAGCTAGATATCCTCGATTGGATTTTTGTCAACTTAGCACTTGACTCATCGTAATCTTTGCGTATCCGGTCAGCATCTATGGGAGCAGAAACAAAACATCATCCATCATTTTCCTTCTGACTTATTTTTCTCCTTATTAGACTACAAGAGCAGAAAAATGGATGAAACCTAAATTATTACCAGAAATGTTCACTGGAGTTTGGAACAAATTGACAGCTCGAAAAATGCTCTTTACAGTTTGTTGTATCTTCTCCATCCACGAAGAACTACCTGTGGTTGTAATATCTGGATAATTAAAATATAACAAATTAAATAGGTACTAGCTGTAGGCATCAAATAGAATAGATTGCTTTCCTTCATACCTGCGAAATCAGAATCATCATCAGACTCGGATTTATGTGAAGAACTTGTATCATGGTCCTCTCCAACAAAATCTTCAACTTGGTCCTCACTGTCATCATCGTCATACTTGTGTTCATCAACCTCAGATTCATATCCGTTATACTCCTCTTCATGGGTATCAGATAGCACCTCATCATGGTTATCATGGTTAATATCTGTACCAGCACCAACCTCCTCAATTTCCTGCTCGCTCTTTTTTCCTAACCAACGAGAACCAACAACACGGCCTAACTCTTCCTTTGACAGTGACTCTGCATTTTCAGTAGCATCTTTCTCCTAAAAACATAAAAATGAATCACAAGATTAACAATGTTAACATCGTTGATCAAAATCCGTGAGCAAAATTGGTCCTTCCTAGTGCACTATGGTTCTGAACAAGCTATTAACTCCAAAGCTACAGAAAAATCAAATTATACAGCAGGAGAGTACTATATGTCCACTAGTGACAAGTTCCATACGCTTTGATTAGAAAAGTAAATTAATTGTTCACCTAGGAGAAGATGCAAAAGACATCAGAGGACCACAACATAGGACTTCCTCTGATTCTCTAAAATATTACTTAACACCGTACAGAAGAGCAGAAGAGCGAGGGGCCATGCCCTTTGCTGACATTAAAGAGAGAAAAGTACGCGTACCATCCACTAAAACACCGTAGTTTTAAATCAATAGTTGTACCTCATTTCGGCTATTAACATCAGCTTTATCATTGATGATGGACGGCTCCTCTTTCATTTCAGGATGCTATAAAAAATAAGATTGGAGAAGACAACAAACCTGAGAAGAATCTTCAGGCACCTGCTCTACCTCATCAACAGGAAACTCATCGTTCATAGAATGGTCACCGTGTTGTACTTCATCCACGCTTTTGTCATGACCTTCCGCCACATCCTAATATAGATATATAACATAAGTACTAGATCAAGCAACTAACTATCAAAAAAAAAAGGCATAAAGGAGACTTTTTTACCAAAAGGCACATACAAGTTTTACAGCAATCATTGGAGATAATAGATAATGTTGCAATACGAATATCTAGAGTCAGTTCTACAATTACCAATTGACCAAATCTTCTATTATGCACAACAGCATTATTATCTCCAGAGTGTGCACCATTGTAAATCTCTTAGAAGTCAAAAGTTTTATTTCTAAACAAAAAGAGTACCCTGCCCTGTAGCCAAATTAGCACATCTCACAATGTTTACAGAACTTTATCATATAGAAAAATGCTAGGCATAATGGGACATAACACATCTGTCACAAAAACCAAATTAGTTATCCTGCATATCCTTGCGAAAGAGCAATGCAAAATAGGTTCACCACTAAAGATAAGTTTTAGGATTTCAAACCATAAAAGATCATTTGTCTGATTAGTTCTTCACTTTGTGGACCCATGATTAGGTAAATCCTTAAAATTTTCTAAAAGGGCTATGGAACCTATAAAAGGAAGAGGTGAGAGTAGAAAGAATTGCAAGCACAAAGCCCAGCTCCTAATATGAAGATCTCATGAAGCCTCAAATGTAAATTGTTAAAAGAAGCCACCTTTTGAAATGTGAATTTAGTACCTTCTTATTGATATAGGAGGCGAGGCTACATAATCATTCATTAAAAAAAAGAGAAAGAATAACGTATTGAGGAAATAACTTAAATTCCCTTAAGGCATACTTGCTTCAGATTACTTAGCATCTCCACAAAAACACGTACCGATTACCATTGCCTTTCACTCTTAAGGACACAAGTAATGAATGAAGGACTAATGGAGGATGCAAGTTAAATTCCCTGAAGTCATACATAATTCAGATCACTATCACAAGGTTCCCCAACAAGCTAAATGTTCACAATATCTTGTCTTGTTATGGTAGATGCAAAGACTTTCTTGACATCTTCCCTTCTTTTCCAGGCATTTAACGCCCACAGTTATAGAGCTAACACCCCAGATTGGAACCATAAAAGATAACAGTCAAAACCTCCACGCCTAGAAGTTTGTTAATGATTCTATTTCTTCTTTTATGGTAATTTCTTAGATGACACGTCCCTTTTCCTATATTCATTTTCAAATCCTTTTTGTAAGCATGGGGACAAACTGTAGACCTCCTCCTTCTGGTAGACATTTCTGTGGACGTTGCAAGTAAGGATGCCAAGTTTTATACCTGTGAGAGAAATTTTACTTCTTAAAATCATAATGAGGCTTTGAAAGCTTGGACATCTAAAAACTACAAAAACCATGGTCGATTAAGAGTGCAACAGAGATGTGAAATTCAAATGCCTAAAACATGTGAAGGGAAAAAAATCAGCCAGCAGACAAGAAATTTTTTCCCAAGTTCTCACTATCTACTTCGATAAGATATTCTGATATCCTTACTTAATTTGGTACATGTTTGACATCATCTATACTGTAACAGTTATAAACGTGAAATAATTAACCTTTATGGAAGGAGAGTCTTCCAGGAGGCCAATCTTA
>ML315310.1:0-10323 GCA_005239505.1 Nicotiana paniculata
ATGATCTCTTCTGGCTATACGAATGAGTGCTTAAAGATTTACAAAGTTATACGTAAATCGATCGTTGATGAAGGCATTTATAGACTCGGTGTTGAGAAACTGAGTTCATCGCAAGTTCATAAAATGGATTGGGAAGTTGTGGATATGAGGATCAAGGATTGGCTTAAAGCGGTGGATGTAGCTATGAAAACATTGTTCAACGGAGAGAGAATTCTCTGCGATCACGTCTTTGCATCCAACGATGCAATAAGAGAGTCATGCTTTACTGAAATTTCAAAAGATGGAGCCATGATTCTGTTTAGTTTCCCGGAAAATGTGGCGAGAAATAGTAAAAAGTCGTCGGAAAAAGTGTTCCGTTTGCTTGATATGTACACCGCCATCGCCGAACATTGGCCGGAGATTGAAGCTATTTTTTCTTTCGATTCAGAATCTGCTATTCGATCTCAGGCGTTGACGACACTCGTCAAGCTTGGCGAGAGTATAAGGACGGCGTTGGCTGAGTTTGAAACTGCTCTACAAAAGGAATCCTCAAAGACGCCGGCCGCCGGCGGTGGAATCCATCCTCTCACCGTTGACGCAATGAATTACATCATTCTACTTGCCGATTACAGCAACATACTCTCCGACATCCTTGCCGAAGCTCCTCCTCCCGCAAAAGGTTCGTTGCCTGAATCATTTTTCGGCATTGCAGATTCTGATGAGTCTCCGGCACCGGTGATCTCACTCCGATTTGCTTGGTTGATTCTCATTCTTCTCTGTAAACTCGATGGCAAAGCGAAACACTACAAGGACGTATCCCTCGCGTACCTCTTCTTAGCCAACAATCTCCGATACACTGTCCTAAAAGTTCGTTCATCGAATATTAAGTATTTGCTAGGGAAAAATTGGATATCAAAACAGGAGGGAAACATCAAACAGTTCGCATCAAATTATGAACGGCTAGGATGGAGCCACGTCATTGAAACTCTCCCCCAAGAGCCAAGTGCATCAATGGCTCCCCAACAAGTGAAGGAGGTTTTTAAGAAATTTAATTCGTCGTTTGAGCAAGCTCACCGGAAGCAATCTGTGTGCGTCGTACCAAATAGTAAGCTTCGCGATAATTTGAAAGTATCAATCGCAAGGAAAATACTTCCAGTGTATCGGAAATTTTACAACACACATAAACATATGATAGCAAAAGAGAGACATTCGAGTCACGTGATCAGATTTTCCCCCGAGGATGTAGGACATTACTTGTCTGATCTATTTTTTGGACCAATTGAATCAGGAAGTTCCTCCTCGGTTGAGTCTTCCCCATCACGTACAATAACACCAAGATTGCAGGGAAGAGAAATAAATAGTTAACTTTTCTTCTTTTTGTATCGTGTAATTATGTACATAAACATGAAGATCATATTAAATCTAGCTAATTAGTTGAATAGTTTTCCAAAGTGGTGATTCAATAGATAGTCAATTTCATTCCTATTCATGGGTTCCCTATATATTTGAAAAGGGAAAACAAACACAAAATGTGCTGCAACAAAGATGAAAATGTACAAAAAATTTGTATGCGATCTCGGAGTATTTTTTTTTTTCTTTTGGGGCGGAGGGGGGTGATATGGGGTGAGATGGGGTGGGNGTGTGGGTGAGGGTGAGGGATTGAAGCTATATGGAATCACTAAAATAACTAAAAAGGAAAATGATTAAGTGAATAATTATAAGGCATCACATTTAATTCTGTTATTATTTTCAAATCACAAAACTTCAAGTTCATACCAAATATTCCACGTAGCGGGGATTATAAGGTACTAATTAATTGGCTTGAATTATTATTTACGGAATTGAGACTAATTTTTTTTTTCACATTGAGACTAATGTTTCACTAAACGAAAATGATGTATGTCAATTTGTAAGATTCATAATCTACACTTGTCAAATTTTGGAGTATTGTTTGGCCTTCTTCCTACGTAGATAAAATTTTGTTGGACGATACTATTAGTGTATAAAAATTAAACTCGTGCCTGTATCAATATTTTGTCAACGTTTTATAACGTACAGTATCTTCCAGCTGATTTTGTTAGCTACATATATCAATATAATTGATTAACAACTGACAAAAACAAAGAAAGGAAAGGTTATAGATACATAGATGTCTGAACTTAACGTAATTATCAGTAACTCATTCAATAACTAATAATTGTAAGGTGAAGTTGTAAATACTATATTGCAACTATTACTAAAAATTAAATTAGACATTTTATGTGGACTTTCACAGCTGCAAAAGACACCATTGAAAAATGTCATTTATTATAGTGAACTCAATCATTTTATGATATTCCTTTCATGCCGTCACCTACACAGACGTAGTCAGGATTTTAAATTTATGGGTTTGAAATTTTAACACCAGTTACTGGGTTCTAAATTAATAATTTATAAATATTCAATGAATTTTGAAGACAAATATAGAGTTCGAACCAAAGCTATTGGATTAAACCGAACCCGCTCTCTTCACTCTAGCTCCGCCCATGATCACCAAAATGCAACAATATTTTTGTTAGTATTATTATCACAAAAGCCGCCATTCGTTTGAAGTATTCCCACGTTGGGGGAGCAGTTGGACAGTATCTAGGAATTAATTAAAAAGCATAAGGTACAAACCAGCTTATAATTATTATGTACGGATTTCATTGTAGGAAAATAATCCATATGTCAAAGGTTAAAGTCTTAATCTTACATATATATTCGATTTTCTCACCCCCTAAATACTACTATATAATTATGAAAAAGATTTTTCTTAATTAAGTTGAGAGTTGCGACCAATATTTTATGTCCCAAACGAAAAGGAACCTTATTACTTTAGAAGTCTGAACGAAAAATGATTCCATGTAAACAAGTGTTATGGTTTTACATTGATGTATTATATATATGTCCATAATCCACTTTTAGAGAACCAAAGAAAAATACTCCTTTAGTCATTTGCAAATCTTTCAATTCCATGGTCCATTTTTGGGTGCTTAACCTAGCTGTTTTACAAATTCGTTCAGGGACGGAGCCAGAGGAAAGTGTACAGGTCCGGCCGAATTCAGTAATATTGGTTCATAAACTATGTATTATCTTAAAAAATTCATACAACTTATGTTGTAATATGATGGTTACTTGGAATATGAAGTAGTAGTTGGTTTAATTGTCTAGTGAATTCTTGAAAGTGAGTGTGGAGCAATAAGTTATAATCATTTTTGACGATAGAAAATGTGTTAATAATGAATTGGAAAATTAGAAAATAGTAGGATGAGATCAACCCTTAAGGACAAAGGTTAGTTTTCTTTTCTCCCACTCCAAAGAATATAACATAAAATTTTGGAGAAAAAGTTATACAGTAACTAATATAGAAAAAAGAAACCACAGAGAAAATCTTGTGATTACATGTTCCATGACATCAAAAGTTGGGGTCCACAAGCCAAATAGATTAAGGTTTTGTCACTTTTCTTAAGTAATCATACTCGTAATTAGAAAAGTCAATTTAATTATGCAAAATCTTTTATTGTGGCTGCTATAATTAGCAGATGCCAACTCCATAATATTATTATACAATTTTCGTTTCTTATTATATCCTCTAGTCGAAATTGGGTAACTTAATTCTAATAGGAGTAAGAATCATAAGAGAGCAGAGTGTACCAACTTGTCAGAATTAATATAATGAAAAATGATATTGTTGCCGCTGTACAAATGGTAACTAAAAAAATGTATAAAATTTATATATATATATATATATATTTATTTTTTTGTATATTATATACAAAAATTATATAAATTATATATACGTTTTTGACTATCAAATATAAATAGCTTTTAGTGCGGGCTAAAAGTAATGCCCTTTAATATAACAAGGTATAAAGTTACGTGCTCCAAATTAACATGCCTAATTATAATATTTCAGACAAATCTCACTTCAACAAAATATCGGAAAGACGATACTGAAAATAAGGAAGCAAATGTTTTATTATAATGACACATTCAAAAGTCGTGTAGTGCTTGAAAATTCATGCAAATTAACCACAAAGTAAATTTAAT
The DNA here is from genome assembly GCA_005239505.1 of Nicotiana paniculata. NCBI lineage: Eukaryota > Viridiplantae > Streptophyta > Magnoliopsida > Solanales > Solanaceae > Nicotiana > Nicotiana paniculata. The sequence goes on from ML315310.1 coordinate 4,051, forward strand.
ATTTCTTTACGAGTTGGATTGTAAATGATGTTGCTCACTCTTTTGGACATATAACTAATGAAATAGTTAATTGTTTTGTTGGAAAAACAAAAAAAACTTAATCATTCTCTCTTCCTTTTTCTACTCTCTCTCCTCCATAAGCGAATCCACTTGTACCATTGAGGAGTTATCGGATCTTATAAATTTTGATAAAAATCTTGTATATGTATGTATATATAACTTAAAATGATTATATATATAAATAGCTTGGCACCTAATTGAATACTAAAAAGCCTTTTCAGGGGCAGCAATAAAATTCGTCTCTGCCTGTCACGATCCAAATTCTAATTCAGGTCGTGATGATGCCTATCGTGATACAAGGCAAGCTTATTTTTCAAAATACTACCAATTTGATTATAAGAATTTAATAAAACATTTCCAATATTTGAATTTCTCATAAACTAAACCAACTCTAAATATCAATATAGAAAATACGAAAACGAGCCCCAAACATCGGGGTGTCACTAAGTCATGAGCGTCTAAATCTATGAATTAAGATATATAAACTGTCTAACTGTCAATACAGGCCAAAAAGCGGAAATAGATGATAAAAGGAGTAACAAGGTCATGCGGACGCTAGCAGCTACCTTGCTGTCTCCAAAGATAGTCGGCCTGAACTCAACAATTGGCGCGCTCTAACTCACATGGATCTACACACAAAGTGCAGGGTGTAATATGAGTACAACCGACTCAATAGTAACAGAAATAACTAAGGAATTGAGTAGTAGTGACGAGCTAAGCACAACAATCCAATTATTTCTTTTCACAATTAAGGATAAACAGGAGTAAGTAGGTAAATTCCATAAATCAGCAAATACTACAAGGCAATTAGCAGGTAAATGCAGCAACAACAAAAAGTAAATGACACTTCACAGCAATATCACTCCATCACTCAGCCCTCAATGTACTCGCACTCAGCACTAGCACTCAATAGATACATGCGTTCACTGGGGGTGTACAGACTCCGGAAGGGCTCCTACAGCACAAGCGCTAAGCACGGACAACTCACGTGCCATAATATCAATCTCTGGATCCGCACGTACAACTCACGTGCTATGGTATCAATACCTGGATCCGCACGGACAACTCACGTGCAGTAATAAAATATCTCACAACAAGCCCTCGACCTCACTCAGTCATGTACCTCTCTAGTCTCATAATTCACAACAAACGAGGGAACACAACCCAAATCAAGTATCACGGCACATCAACAATTTAACAGAGACTGAGGTAAACATATACAAGAATTTCTATGACTCAGCACAAATAATGCGAGCATGAATAAAGCCTAAGCATGATCTCTAGCATGAAGGCAGTCAAGTTCAATAACATATAAATACGTAACACAGATAATGGCCATTAGGCCTCACAGCCTCGCGGGACGAACCAAGTCTCAATCCCTCGCGGTGTACACCCGCACGCCCGTCACCTGGCGTGGGTATCACCTCCAAACAGTCACATGATATCAATTCTCCGGGTTTATACCCTCAAAGCCAGAGTTAAAACTGTTACTTACTTTAACAGCGAGAAATCCTACTCCGGGATGTCCTCGTCCCTCGACTCTGTCTCCAAAAGCTCCGAATCTACCCATAAGCAGAATAATACTATCAACATAGGCTAAAGAATCGAATTCCACAAGAAAAACTACATAATTAGGCCAAAATTCGAAATAGGCTAAAACCCGGCCCTTGGGCCCACGTCTCGAAACCCGTCAAAAATTGCAGCTAGAAACCTCGTTCATTCCCGAGTCTAACCATATTAAATTCATCAAATTCTGACTCCGTTTGGTCCCTCAAACCCTCACCTCAAACTCTCCAAAACTCAAGCCCTATAATTCCCTCAATTTCACTTTAAATTCCTACCAATTTCATGACTAACAGTGGGGAATCATTATAAACACGCGTAATAAAACCCAAGTAATTTACCTCAGTGATGTCTCTTGTTTCTCCCTTGAAAAACACTGTCCTAATCTCAAAAATCGTTCAACAATGGTGAAGAAAGGGCAAAAATTCGCGAAGTGTTACTTATATAGGTTCTGGCCAGGGGTTTCGCACCTGCGACCCCCTTCTTCGCACAGGTGCGCATCTGAGAAAACCACTTAACCGACCAGGCTTCGCACCTGCGGGCTCGCAGGTGCGGCCATACTTCCGCACATGTGCTCAATGCCCAGGCTTCCATCCCCGCATCTGCGATAGGCTCTTCGCACCTGTGATCATCGCACCTGTGGCTCCCCATCTGCAGGTGCGACCATACCAATAACCTTACACCAACAGCTTCAGCTGCATTTTTCAACTTCCAAAGTCCCTGATACCCATCCAAAATCGTCCTGAGCCCCTTGGGACCTTAACCAATAATTTAAACAAGCCATATATCACTATCCGAACTTAGTCGAACCTTCAGAACACTCATAACAACACCAAAATACCAAATCAACCTCGAATTCAAGCCTAAGAACTTCTAAACTTCCAAAATTCGCCAACGACGCCAAAACCTATCAAACTACGTCCGAATGATCTCAAATTTTGCACACACATCACAAATGGCACCACGAACCTGTTCCAACTTCCAGAATTCTATTCCGACCCTGATACTTAATTTTCCACTGCCAACCAAAATCGCCAAATTTTTAAATTTTGTCAATTCAAGCCTAATTCTACCACGGGCCTCCAAATTACATTCCGGACACAGTCCTAAGTCTAAAATCACCCAACGAAACTAACCGAATCATAGAAATCCAAATCCGAATTCGTTTACTCATAAATCAACTTCCGGTTGACTTTTCTAACTTAGCTTTCTAACTAAGAGACTAAGTGTCTCCTTTCACTCCAAAACTGCTTCAGATCCAAACCGACCAACTTGATACAACTCAACACAGCTAAACAACACATAAAGAAGCGAAAATGGGAGAAACGGGACTATAACTCTCGGAACGATCGACCGGATCGTTACACTGCCCCTCCCCGGGTCCCTTTCAGTCTTCCCTACTCCATTTGCATTTATTATATTTAAAAATATAATGACAAAAAGAAAAAAAGAGAAACAAATAGAAATGAGATTATACTCATAAAGAAAAAGTTGGTAGTCAAAAAAGATGTGTTCTCCTGATAACGCCTGGTATAACGACTTTTGATAGTATATGATAAGCATGTTTTCGTCATGCCTTATTTTTAACTTTGTTTTTTCTTAGATAACGGCTTACGTCGAAAACGGAAGCTGCTATTGTCTTTTACACATTTAATAAAGACAAATAAGAGTGAAGAAATATTCCTGTCCTACAACGCCCCAACACCCTCGTATATGATTTATTATCATTAGTTTGTAGTTTTCATATAATTAATCTTGTTTATTACTGTTATCAACTTTGTTAACTTTTTCCTTATTTTATCTTTATTCTTAACAATGTAATATGACTAAAGTATTGTACAAAATAGCTTGGTTGAAAGCTTATATAAGTTGGGAATTCTTTTTGATCGGTACATTTATCAAAAGTCAACTTGACTAATTTTTTTTTTTTTAGTGAATAAGACCTATATGTACATTAATTCCCTTTATTAAATAATATTTTTTTTGAAATTCAGAAACTATAGAAAAAATCAAAAAAATAGTCTTAGAGCTGAGAGCAACTTTTCTCATATAGAAAGATGGAAAAAGAAGACACTTACAAATGTTAGTGGGAATTTACTTCGTTTGTGTTGAAACTAAAAACGAATATACACTTTTCTCATAAAACAAAAGATAAATATTTCGTAACCAATATAAGTAGGGCAAAGATTACCTTTATTCCGTCTCGAAACTATTTATGTACATCCAACGATGGAAAATATATAAAATTTATATAGTATCATTTACCCATATATATTTTTCAGTTATTATTTTGAGAGTGACTATATTGTGTCATCTACCCATATGATTAAGTAAGGAGACTTATTTTATGTCACGAGTAAAAACTATTTTAATATCAAATGCGTTAACGATATGAAAATATGCAATTGAATATCAAGCCATGTTATCAATTCCCGAGTAAACCGTTCTATATATTTCTTTGACTTTTAAATATTTATTTAAGCCTTTCAATTTGATCATGTGATGAAATCAATACTCTAATGAATGACACGTGTGTACATATATCTCACACGGATTCATTTTTTACTGTATATCTCACATAGATGAATAGAAATTATAATGTCAAAATATATACTACTCCTCTTTCGTTTTTTAAAATATACGTAAAAGGGCCTAGAATACCCCTTTACTATATGAAATAGGATATGCTAACCCCCCTCCGTTAAAAATTGGTCTTTATTCTGCCGTTTGCCGTCAACAAATGGGCTCGTATATGCCTTCCATCACTAACGAGAGACTCATAAAGCCCTAAGAAATATATTTTTGCATTTTAAAAATCCAAAACCTAATGAAAAAAAGCCACATGAGTTTTAAAAAGCCACAGGTATTTGTGAGGGCAAATTAGACCTAGTTCAAATTGTATCGCGGTATATATGAGTCAGTTATAAAAGTCATTTCTTAAATACTTCATAATTCCATATTAGTTTACTTAGACACCTTTTTTACAATACCAAACTAATTATCATAGCAAATAAACTCAATCATAGACACAAACATTCAAATGAATGGCAATGACTTCATTAAATCATTGTACAAAAACATAATGTTTTATTACATAACAAAAGACAACAATTAAGTTACAATAACACTAACATTACGATATCATTTCTCCCTAATCCAAAGAACAAAACAAAACATCCCAATATCACACACATGAAAATTCACATCTTCTTCCGAAAATTTAGTATCAAGCATAACTGAGTACTCTAAATCAGTCACTTTCTTCATTAGAATATTTCTTTCCAATTCGAAGGCTTCTATTCCTCCATGATCGACGAGCATTATAACATTCACAAGATTAAACTTTTCTTTGGAGAGCATTTCTTTCACGGATTAGAGCTTCATTTTACTTCTTTAAACTGCATATGAGATTTGAAACTCTAGGAGGAAGCTCTTCATCCTGCCATTCCCAATAGGAATATTTTTCATCCTAAAAATAAAAAATAAAAAAATAAATTTACAAATAAATCGGAATAATTAAAAGAACCCATCAAAAAAATTGCTTACCTCATGCTTCAGGCACTTGAAAAACCTTCTCCCAACATTTAAAGGAGTCCATGCCATGAAATAATTGGCAGCAAGTCCATAACGACACCTCCTATTCGACCCCTTTGAACTACTAGAACATTACGACATTGTCTTTTGTAATGATTCGGCCCCTTTGAGCTACTAGGATTTAATGAAGTCATCGCCGTTCATTTGAATGTTTGTGTCTATGTCTGAGTTTATTTGCTGTGAAAATTAGTTTGGTGTTATCAAATATGTGTCTAAGTAAACTGATATGGAGTTGTGAAGTGTTTGAGAAATGACTATTATAACTGACATATATATGCCCCTATACAGTCGAACTAGGTCTAACTTACCCCCTCCCTCAGATACCTGTGGCTTTTTTAAATCCACGTGACTTTTTTTAATTAGGTTTTGAATTTTTAAAATGTAAAATTATATTCCATATTGCTTTATGAGTCTTTCGTTAGTGATAGAGGACATATACGGACTCATTTGTTGAAGGCAAGGACAGAATAGAGATCAACTTTTAACGGAGGGCTAGCATTTTAGACCGTTTTTCCTAAAATATATTATAAGTTGGGGTAACTTTCTTGATCGTTCCAATTTCTTAAACTTAAATACAAAGAATTGAGAATATATAACTCACATAATAATCAACAGAAAAACTATAACAGTAATTATGAATAATTCAAACTCCTTGTTATTCAAGGAACGTACGTGAATTACACATTTTAATTTGAATAATTTTATTATTAACAAGAATATTCAAACTCCTCAGTAAATCCTACGTGTAAGCCATGTCATGCGTGAGAGTCAAACGCTCCTCGTGCGTTTATTGCTGACTCAACATACTCTCAAAAGTCTAATACCCACTTACGCGCTTACTTTTCTCTCTCTCTATATATATCCCCTCAACCGCCATGAAAATCCATATCAAACCTTCAATCAAATAACTGTACTCTTTTTTTTCTTCATCCAAAACCCATCTATAAACCGAAGACAATGCCGAGAAAAGGAATGAAAACTCTTAATTGGTTTTCACCAAAACATTCAACAACTGATAGTACTTCTCCATCTACTTCCCAATTCTCTTCCCCTTCG
>ML315311.1:0-20532 GCA_005239505.1 Nicotiana paniculata
GGTGCTGGTGGACTTGGTGGATTAGGTGGGTTGGGGGGTGGTGCTGGTGGACTTGGTGGTGCAGGGGGGTTGGGTGGTGCTGGTGGACTTGGTGGTGCAGGGGGGTTAGGTGGTGCAGGTGGGTTGGGGGGTGGTTGTGATGGTTCAGGGAGTGGGGTTGGAAGTCTTCCATCACCATAAGAGGATATTTCATAGTTTTCAAGTGACATTTTCATGCAAGTTTGGATATCAAAGTTTGTTAGAGTTGTAATTTCGTTCTTTTTATTTATTTAATTATTATTTGAGTTTGTTTGAACGTTTTGCACTGTATTAAGTGACATATTTTTCAGATTTTCCTAATGTACAATATCGTGTAATAATTATGAGTTTTAGAATGTTACGTTTCCTTATTTCGTATACCTATTCTCAGAATGTTACTCTTCTCTTATTTTCATTCGGCTGCTCAAATGAATTTCGCCGTTCTTTCTTAACTACTAAAATTAAACGAGTAATATCACTTCGGGATGCTTATAACTCATTCAAATAAAACATTCTATGAGCACGAGTGGATGTATATCAAAGATAATTGCGGACTCATTTGAAGGTTTTTAGCTCGACTTATTTTTAAATTGTTATGTATATTTATGAACGTAATACATTACATCCACTAATTTAAAAGTCTAAATCAGTTATTACCCATGAATCAAAACAAGCCAGGATTGAAGGACTAAAGTGTTTAACCAAAATATGAATTTTCAGTCAAAGCCTATATTTAAAAGAAAACGGGTTGCTGATAACCAAGTTTTACTTCACTTCCACAATAATATATTTGGAAAATAGCAAAAGTAATTGTGAAAATTAACAAAGAGAAATAAGGAATTAAATGATAGTCAATCCCTAAAATCAAGGTTGAATTTAAAGCAAAGAATTTATAGAATGTATATCAGTAGTATTTGGAACTTGTCCTTACAAATAAAATTATTTATCCTTATATATGGGCGTACATTCATAAAGTTTTCCCCACTTAATTTGAATTCATTACGGGCATTAATTGTATTGATTGTCTGTTATCATAGATAACCATAATTGAAGTATTTGTAGCTACAAATGCCTTATAACGGCTTCGATTCTCCTTCCTTATTTACTTCTGGTTCGTGCATCTTCCCTTTTTATTTGACCTTTATTCATTCTGTTCTGTCAGGCACGATCCTCTGTTCTGTACTGTCTCACGGGTGTTTTCCTCGTACCTTTCTTATATTCTTAATTATGTTAATTGAGAGTGCCACTTGTCACTATGCCACTATTCCACGCGTCATGCTTCATCAGCTTACTGATATTCTACATGTAATGTCTTTTTTCCACCAATACAGATAGTCCTCCCACTTTCTGAATATTCTTAAATGAATATTGGGGAAGTGGTAAGATTTTATGGCGGAAATTCTTTGCCACTGTTTTTCAAGTATCATCGTGTCCCCTTCAGAACCGGTGTGACGTACGTCAGTCTATTTAATGCCCATGCCACGTGGCTTCTAACGATAGTTTCTCGAGTTTTTCAGCGCTTTTTAGGGTTTTTCTGCGGCTGCGTTAGTCACGAAGTGACAGTTCCATTATGACGCTTCATAATGATTAACTTTAATGAGGGTCGTGTCTTCTTATAAATACTTCATTCCTTTTTGTTTCTTGAAGTCTTCCTTCTTCAGTATCCACCACGTTACTTCTTCTTTGTGTTTTTGCATCCTCCCTTTAATATTCCTTTGGGTAACCATGTCTTCTTCTACACCAGACCCCTGTAAGGTTGTGATTGTTGACGAACTTGCTCTTTCTACTGCCCATACAAGAGTGGGAGAGGCGGTAGACTTCGTAGTCTTGGTTCACTATCCAATTGTCGTTCTTCTTCCTAGGGTAGTGTTGCTAAACCGTCTTCTTCTATACCTAGGGCTTCTTTAACCCCTAGATCTTCTTCTAGGAATAGAGATTGAAATGATCCAGTGCGCGAACTCACAATTGCAGAGATTGTTCCTCAAGAATTTTCTTTTGTAACTGATTGTGAAACCATAAGAAATCAAGTTTCTTCTGTAGCCTCTCTCAATCCTGCTAACCTTTATCCAAGTTTAATCACTACTGGCCTTCTCTCCCTGGTTCGAAGAGAGTGTTACTGGAAACTAAATTTCCCAATTTATTCTCTGGTGCCAACCAGAGAATTACTTCATACCAAGCCAGTTTTTTCTTTGTCTACACCTGCCCTTTAACTTTAGGGTTCAAACCACCTATTGACCCAGTAACCATTGAATTCTATCGTTATTTCTTCGTTGTCGTGATGTATTTGGGGATTGTGTATGCCGCGAAATAGATCTGGAGCATTGTGTATGGTGTCGTGGGTTCGTTGGGGTATTTGGTTAATTTCCTACACTGTCATTTAATTATGACAAGTCTTATGTATTAGATGGTGATTTATATGCATATTATTTTTGTGTTCGTTGTGTGTTTGTATTTTCTATACTTGTTCCAGGAATATTTAAAATGGCGGGTCAAAGATCTTGTTGGGTTATATTTACGTATAACTCACTTCTTACTTGCATGTCCATGCAGATACTATTGATGACGATGAAGCTAGCAGTTGACGACTAAGCTAGAGTTGATCCAGTTGTTGGGGTGAGCCATCACTTTGTTCGTGGAGGCTACCGATAGATTCTTTATTTGTTTATGTTTATTTTAATTGAGATTTGTGCACCTAACTCTGAGCCTTTTTGAAATTATTTAGATGCTCTATGGAGAATTGGACAAGAGTTTTAAATTTATATTTCGAGATATCAATTGTCGTAATTAATTATTGGGTTGTTTGCACTTATTTTATTTATTAAATGTTATAAATTAATGATTAATGTATAAAAATTCGGTTCGTCTGGCGGGTAATGTATACTATGTGTCAGTCACGCGTATGGGATAATTTGAGATATGACATTACCAATGTAAATTTTAATTAACTTTCTATCGTCTCTAGAGACCTTCTCAATTGTGACAGAGCCAGGAATTTATACGGATAAAGAAAATAATATAATGTCACACTTAGAATTTTGAGCAAAGCCATTTTTGAACTTTTACCACTATACTAGAATTTTTCCTTCTGTTAATGGAATTCAATATTTTATACATAATAAAATATTCANAATTATCCAAAATATTTACTACTGTTAATTTATTATAGCAGGTTAGTTATAATTTTTAATAGAATATTAATTAATGCGTACCCTTAATATTTACTTCTAATTATATGATATACTTCAAAATAAACTCTAAGAGTTCAAAGTTATAGGTTATAATCTAATTATCTTACTAGTTTACCTAAGCATGAGACCATTTTATATTTAAAGTGATTTTAGCAAGAGGGCATTGCCGTGACCTCAACCGGTCGTGGACGTGAGGAGGCTTCAACCAATTCAGCCCTTCTTATGAAGTGGCTATGAAAATTTCCATAGGAAAAGAAAAAGCCATGGTGCTCATATTTGGCTACTGTGAGCGGTCTAAACTTCGACCCTTATTTCTTTCTTCATATTGTAAAGGGGAGCAAGGCCCGTTTTTGCGATGACAATCAGGAGGTGGGCTTGGAAGCAACCATCCTTTGAAGAAAGCGTAATAGCTCACTGGTCTAGCTCCAACTGAGACCACTCGACCGATCTCATCCACTTGAAAATTAACCCGGCAAGAGTTGACCATGCATGGGAAGTGACTAATGAGCGGGGTACCTTAGCTTATGCCAGGTTGAAATATTAAATTTTTATATATAAATTTATGATTGTAAATTCACTAAAATAATAGCAAATAGTAAATATAATAAATCCATAATATTAAAAATATAATTAATTTAATATTTAAAACTTTTAAAATTAAACTCATAAAATTTAAATTTTATATTCGTATTTAATGGTAGAATAACTATCTCATGATAATTTTCGTGTACATACACGCATTAATGACACGCAATATATATGGTATGAGGTACAAGTGTAGCCTTCATATGATTAATTCGTGGCAACCAGATGGAGAGTGCAATATTATTGCATTGCATATTTACCGAGAAGATATCTTAAACAAAGAGGAGAATTTATGGGAGTTATGTATATGTCCTAGGTTTTCGAAAACGATTTAACTGATATGTATATACTTTTACAATGTAGATAATCTTTATATTATTCGTGTATTTTAAATAGTTATAACAGGTTGTGGTGTGATCAATATACTTCTTACTTTAATGGACTTTACAATCCTGAATCCAATTTAATTAGGGTCCTAATACCAATTTTGAACTTTGGATGAGGAAAAAAAGGTTATTTACTATATTTATAGATTAATAAATTAGAATTGTTATAGACGATTACTTATTATTATAGATTACTTAACTTGATAGTGTAAAAAGATCGATATGGATCCATAAAAAGCTCAACAAACTCTTGAAATAACAGAGGCTAATGTGAAAAAGACTCAAGACAGAAGACAAAAAATTAAGACAAATCTAGGTCTTAACGGGCTAGAACAAAGGTGGAAGCTATCAATCTAATCTCTTAACTAGTTGGTACATTCGAATAATAAGAAAATTTCTCTATTTGATATCTCATTTTCCTTATATCTCGTGCAATTAAGGTTAATGAGACTGAAAAACCTAAACTTCTCTTCATCACGAGACTGAGTTTATCTGTCGTAAATACGTAAAATATCTTCACAAGGCAGGCTAAAACTAAGAGGCACTACAAGAGAATAAAAAGTTATGCTTTAATTTCTTTGCTGAAATTGAAATCAAGTTAAAAGGTTACGTATAATGTACGCATGCCAAATCAAGAAAAGGACTCGCACAACATTAACATGTTTAGTTAAACTTTTCAGTAGAATTTGACTATATTTGTGTATGTCAAGCCTGCTATAATTTTGAACATATACTACTTGGCTCTTCAATTAATATTGCTGGCTCTATCAATGCACATATATGCAACATTAATGTTTTAACATATATATATATATTCAATTATTAAGATCATGTAACACTAGCTAGCATAAAAAATAGTAGTGCATTTCTACAAATGCCTTATAACGGCTTCAATTCTCCTTCCTTATTTACTTCTGGTTCGTGCATCTTCCCTTTTTTCTTTGACCTTTATTCATTCTGTTCTGTCAGGCACGATCCTCTGTTCTGTACTGTCTCACGGGTGTTTTCCTCGTACCTTTCTTATATTCTTAATTATGTTAATTGAGAGTGCCACTTGTCACTATGCCACTATTCCACGCGTCATGCTTCATCAGCTTACTGATAGTCTACGTGTAATGTCTTTTTTCTACCAATACAGATAGTCCCCCCACTTTCTGAATATTCTTAAATGAATATTGGGGAAGTGGTAAGATTTTATGGCGGAAATTCTTTGCCACTGTTTTTCAAGTATCATCGTGTCCCTTTCAGAACCGGTGTGACGTACGTCAGTCTATTTAATGCCCATGCCACGTGGCTTCTAAAGATAGGTTCTGCAGTTTTTCAGCGCTTTTTAAGGTTTTTCTGCAGCTGCGTTAGTCACGAAGTGACAGTTCCATTATGACGCTTCATAATGATTAACTTTAATGAGGGTCGTGTCTTCTTATAAATACTTCATTCCTTTTTGGTTTCTTGAAGTCTTCCTTCTTCAGTATCCATCACGTTACTTCTTCTTTGTGTTTTTGCATCCTCCCTTTCATATTCCTTTGGGCAACCATGTCTTCTTCTACACCAGACCCCTGTAAGGTTGTGATTGTTGACGAACTTGCTCTTTCTACTGCCCATACTAGAAGTGGGAGAGGTGGTAGACTTCGTAGTCTTGGTTCACTATCCAATTGTCGTTCTTCTTCCTAGGTTAGTGTTGCTAAACCGTCTTCTTCTATACCTAGGGCTTCTTTAACCCCTAGATCTTCTTCTAGGAATAGAGATTTAAATGATCCAGTGCGCGAACCCACAATTGCAGAGATTGTTCCTCAAGAATTTTCTTTTGTAACTGATTGTGAAACCATAAGGAATCAAGTTTCTTCTGTAGCCTCTCTCAATCCTGCTAACCTTTATCCAAGTTTAATCACTACTGGCCTTCTCTCCCTGGTTCGAAGAGAGTGTTACTGGAAACTAGATTTCCTAGTTTATTCTCTGGTGCCAACCAGAGAATTACTTCATACCAAGCCGGTTTTCCTTTGTCTACATCTACCCTTTAACTTTAGGGTTCAAACCACCTATTGACCCAGTAACCATTGAATTCTATCGTTATTTCAACGTGTGTCTTTTCCAAATTGGCCCCATAGTATGAAGGGTTGTTGCATGCGTTCGTTATTTATCAGATTTGAATTCTATGCGTTTCACTTTTCGGCACTTGCTTCATCTCTACTCCCCTAAACTGTTTCGTGAAGGAATTTTTACTTTGTGGCTAGAAGTAAGAGAGTGCTAGTTAGCCCTGAAGAAGATTGGGACCATTACTGGTATGCTCATTTCGTTGTTGCTCCCACTAGCGTATTATGGGTAAAGAAAACTTGCCTTTCCCGGAGAAATGGAACTTTGCACGTAAGTTTTTTTCTTCTCTTTTTTTTATATGTCTTAAAAAACTCTATGTAATCATATATCCTCTCTTTCAGCAACTATGAAAGTTTTTAATGAAATTCCCAACTTCGGTGCTTGGGTAGAAAAGATGTTAACTGTTGCACCTATGGAGAAAAGATCTTGGCAATACTTTTCTCAAAGATTTGGTTGGAAAGTGAAGACACACAGTACTTTTACCTTCATTATTTTTTCTTTTCCCTTCCTTGTTTGTTCAGGGATTTCTCACCCTTCCCTTTTTTACTAGGGTTTCCTATTCGTGGTATTAGTCCCGCATCTGTTCCATCAACTAGACTTTTTGTGACTTTTTCCCAGGAAAGGATTTTAAGTGCTTTTTCTTCAAAAAGGTAAATTGACGGAGCCCGTGGCTCTGATGACGAAGAAGAGACAGAGGAGAGTTCTTTGGTACGAAGGTCACGCGTCAGGAAACACGTGGTTTCTGATGATGAAACCACTCCTTCACATGACCCTCCATTTATTCAATCCCTTTTAGACTCACGGATGAGCCAGAGAGTACCCTTTTAGTGATTTCTGATAAAGATGCTGCTAATCCTCCCCAGGTTCTGTTGATAGATTGTTTGCTCATGGTTCGAGGGTGAGGAAGCTTTTGGGCCTGTTTCTGAAGAATTTCCCCTTGCTTCCCTTCCTGTTTCAGTTTCCATTAACCCTCATGTGTCCTTACCTGATGCTACTACTGTTGTTTCCGTGGCTGCTTCTACTCCATCTACTATTCCCATGACTGCTTCTCATGTAGAGGCTAAACCTTCTAGCTGCAGGAGGGAAATGAAATACTTGTTGTTGAGGTTCCTGAAGGTGGGAACTTATTAAGAAAATCTGGTCAAGCCGATGTGTGGTTGAAACCTCTGCTAGGTCCCGTAGAGAAGACGAAGTTAGAAAGCCATAGCTCACTGACTTTAATGAATGATATCATTCATTCTTCCTTGAAGGTACACCCTTAATTATATTTCCATTCTTTTCTCTTTCTTATTCATAACTTTTTCTCCTCTTTTGCAGATCAACTTGATTGGCACAGAACTTATGAAAGGAGTTTCTCAGGCAGACCAACAAGTTATAGATTTGCGCACCGAAGCTGATAACTGGAAGAAACAATTCGATGGTCTTTAACTGAAAAAAGAAGTTCTGGCGAAAGAGAAGAATGCTGTGGAACAACAGACGAGAGTGATCGCCGCTGAATTAGCAGTTGAAAAAGCTTCCTCTAGCCAGGTTGGAAGGATAAGGATATACTTGAATCCTCCTTTGCTGAACAACTTTCCTAGCCAACTGAAGAAATAAGGAGTTTGAAGGAACTCATTAATCAAAAAGAGGTTTATGCGGGAGAATTGGTTCAAATACTTACTCAAGTTCAGGAAGATCTCTGCGCCTCTATTGATAAGATTCAATTCTTGAAAAGTTCTCTCGCTCTTTTGAAGATAACTTATGATGCTTCTGAAGCAGAAAAAGAAGAGCTAAGAGTTGAGATTGACCAGTGGGAGAAGGATTATGAGATTCTCGAGGATAAGATATCATTGGATGTGAGCTAGGTTTTCTTAAATACTCGCCTTGAGACTCTAATTGAATCCAACCAAGAAGATTTTGACCTTAATGTTGAGATTCCTAAGGCTAAAGAAGCAATTGATAAAACTCAGCAACGTCAAAGCTTTTCCTCACCTGAAGGTCCTGAGGGTGATGGAAATGGACTTGTTCCTAGTAGGACTAACGTTCAAGCCTCTTATTCTCAAGTTAATCCTTCTTCTCCCGTTGATGATGCACTTGTAGATGATGCTCCTTAGTTTTCTCCTTCTTTTTTGTTAACTTTTATTTTGTTGCTTTGCTTTTAACTTACAACTTTTTGTTTTTGGGAAGGTTGTTTTTTGGTTACTCCTGTCTTCTTTTGGGGTTTAATGATAAACTAATACCTCTATTTTTCCAAGGTTTAATATATATATGGTGGCTTCTTTTACCGTCTATTATTCTCTTTGATATTTGAGCTTTTTCCTTGCATTTAAAAATGCTTTAACAGCCCGTGACTCTAATAAACATAGGTTTTCATAAAAGAGGGCCATTTTATGTTAACGACACTGATGAAGATGACGTCTCATCTTCATACTGGTGTAAATATATGAAAGACGAAGTAGACATGAATAAAGAAACAATTTGAGGAAGTTTCATGCTTTGAACTTTCAAATAAATTTCGTACATCATTTTCATAATTATTCGACAATACTTTCATAACTGCTTTCTTTGTAGCAGATTTTAAGATACAAAATCATGTCTATTGTCACGTAAATAAATTTTGGCCTTAACCTAAAACTCGTAGGAACATGGAATGTATCTTGTATCCTTTTCGCGAGTTCACACCTTTCCAAGGTTTCTTCAAGGTTTTTATAGGAACATGGAATGTATCTTGTATCCTTTTCGTGATTTCGCTCCTTTCCAAGGTTTCTTCAAGGTTTGATTCAGGCTTTTTGCTTCCTTCTATATTCATAGTCCTCCCAGTGTTAGAGCTTTAAAGTATGAAATTTCGAACACTGGATTACTCCTTCCTTTTGGTCCATTCCTTGAAAAGAAAAATACAAACGGGACTCAGAGATATATATTTAGATGATGATTGCATAACCCATTTTTCCATCAGAAAGGTTACAACCTAGACCAAGAATAATTTAGTATTCTGCATGTCTTTCGGGTCTAATATCATCATTTGGTATGGGCTAGCTTTTTTTATATTATCTAAAATTGTTAGTAAAATTCAAAATAACAAAATAAATCGTATATGAGTGGTACCTGCCCATGGGTACTTCCTTCCTCTAAAAGTATTACTTTTTCAGATGAACAACATTCTAGTTTGATGGTAGTATCTTGCCATCCATGGTTTCCAACTCATATGCTCCTTGTCCAGCATTCCTCGAACCCTATAAGGGCCTTCCCAATTCGGACTTAATTTTCCCGCATTAGCCGCTTTTGTTGATTGAAACGCCTTTTTGAGGATGAAGTCCCCAATCTTGAAGTATCTCAGATTAGCTTTCCTGGTATAATATCGATCAATCATCTATTTTTGAGCCGCCATCCTTATCAACACTGCTTCGATCCTTTCTTCTAGTAAATCCAAATTCATTTGCATCTCTTCTTCATTTAACTCCTCAGTAGCATGTGTATATCTCGTACTTGTTTCACCTATTTCTACTGGTATAAGTGATAATTGAGTCTCCCCCGCGCTTGTTTTTGTTGTCGTTTGATAAGCCCGCGATACCCCCGGTAACACATCTGGCCATTTGCCTTTTGATTCTTATAATCTCTTCTTCAAGTTATTAATAATAACTTTGTTTGTTGACTCAGCTTGACATTGGCTACAGGATGGTAAGGTGCAGATGTAATCCGTTTAATCTTCCAACTCTAAAAGAATTCTGTGATTTTTGTGCCTATGAACTGTGGGCCATTGTCACACACGATTTCTTTTGGAACTCCAAATCGGCAGATAATGTTTCGGCAGATAAATTCCCTGACTTCCTTTTATCGCACATGTTTGAAAGTTCCTGCTTCTACCCATTTTGAAAAATAATCTGTTAAAACTAATAGAAACTGTACCTTTCCTTTGGCTTGAGGTAATGAACCTACTATATTCATGCCCCATTTCATGAAAGGCCATGGCGAAATAACAAAATGCAACAGTTTTACTGCGTGGTGCATGTTATTGGCATATCGTTGACACTTATCACACCTGACTACATAGTTTTCCGCTTCTTCTTCCATTTTTGGCCAATAATATCCTGCTCTTATTTGTGTTTTTACCAATGATCTTCCCCCAGCGTGATTGCCGCATTGCCTCTCATGTACTTCCCTCATCACATATTCCATTTGTGAAGGTCCGAGACACCATGCTAAAGGTCCACCGAACATATTTCGGTATAAATTTCCACGAATTAAGCAATACCGGGCGGCTTATTGGCGAAGTAACTGAGACTTTTTCTTGTCTTCGGGTAAAATTCCGTACAACAAAAAGTTAACAAATTCGTTCCTCCAATCCCAAGTTAGATTATTAAAATTTACCTCGTTCTTGTCTTGGTCGAGTGCTGAATGAAACAAATGTATTACAATAGCATTTTCTGCATTTGTTATCTCCGTAACAGACGTGAGATTGGCCAACACATCTGCTTCTCCATTCTCCTCCCTAGGTATTTGTATGGCCTTCCATGATTGAAATTGTCTGATTATTTCCCGTACCTTTTCCAGAGATTGTTGCATCCATGCCTCTCTTTCTATGTAAGTCCCCTGCATCTAGTTAACTACTTGTTGCGAGTCACTTTTTATTAGAATCTGTTCTATACCAAGTTCTCGTGCTAGTTCCAAACCTGCAATTACAGCTTCGTACTCCGCTTCATTTTTAGTTACGAGATAATATTTTATTGTTTGTCTTATGATTTCCCCTGAAGGAAGAATTAGAAATTACCTAAGCCCACTCTTTTAACATTAGAGGAACCATCGGCAAATACCTGTAGTTCCTTCTCTGCTTCGGGAACTAAATTCGTGCTGAAATCTGCTACGAAGTCTGCTAAAAACCTACGATTTTATTGTAGTTCTGGGCTGATATATGATATCATACTCACTGAGTTATATTGTCCACTGAGCTAACCTACCATATAGTTCTTGTTTATGCAATATATTCCTTAGGGGAAAAGCAGTTATTACAGAGATATGATGACATTGAAAATAAGGTCTCAATTTTCTAGATTCCATAATTAATGCTAAAGCAAGTTTTTCTAAGTGAGGATATCGAGTTTTAGTATCTAACAATGATTTACTAACATAATAAATTAGAGATTATGTACATTTATCTTCTCGTACCAACACCTCGCTTACCGTCACTTCCGATACGGCAAGATAAATAAGCAGCCATTCTTTGTCTTTTGGTTTGGCTAGCAGGGCGGATTTGACAAATATGATTTTAGGTCCTTGAGGGCTTGTTGGCATTCTTCAACCTATTCAAATTGATTTGCACTACAATACCCCTGTTAGAAACAAGAAAACCTAAAAAATTACCTGAAGCCACGCGAAAAGCACATTTTTCTGGATTTAGCTTCATATTATATTTAAGGAAAATTTTGAAAGTGTCTGATATGTGTTTAAAAATGATATCCTCTTGTGCTTACTTGACTAATATATCATCAATATATACTTCCATAGTCTTTCACAGATGATATTGGAATATCTTAGTCACCAATCTTTGGTACGTGGCTCTAGCATTTTTAGACCAAATGGCATGACTTTGTAACAGTAAGTCCCACTGTCACTGATAAACAAAGTTTTTTCTTCATCCATAGGATCCATATTTATTTGATTATAACCTAGATAAGCATCTAAAAAACTTAACAGCTCGTGTCCTGCGGTAGAATCAATTAGTTGATCTATATGCAACAAAGGAAACGAATCTTTAAAACAAGCTTTATTTAGATCAGTATAATCTACGCAAACTAGCCATTTCCCATTCTTTGTTGGAACTACCACAGTATTAGCTAACCAGTCTGGGTACTTTACCTCTCTTATTGACCCAATTTTCAAAAGCTTTTGTACCTCATCCTGGATCACTTGATTTTTGAAGGATCCTGGCTTCCCCTTCTTCTGCTTGACAGGTGGGTATGATGGGTTCTCATTCAGTTTGTGCGTCATAACTTCCGGTGGTATACCTGTCATATCTGAATGCGACCAATCAAATCAATCTTCGTTAGCTTTTAAAAATTCAATTAACCTACCTATCATTTCTAGGCTTATATTTGCTCCGATGTAAACTTTTCTGTCTGGCCAGTGTTTAAATAGCACTACATCCTCGAGTTTTTCAGTAGTTGTCTTGATGTTTTCATTTCCTTCTGGATCTTGAATAACATCGGGTCTTGAATCAACATCCGTCTGTCCTGGAATGCCTTCAGTTGAGGTTGTATTACTATTGTATTGGTAAAAAAGAGCTTCACACGTGTAATAAATCTTGATGACTCGGCAGTCTACGTGGAGCAATGAAGACACGACAGCTGGACGGGACTCTATGAAGAGTATGAGGCAAAGAGGCATGGAAAATCACACCCACGGGTTAATTAGCTACGGAAGTCTCAACCTAATTGAGAAGATGAGGAGACACGGTCAAAATGTATCTGGGCGGAACAAAGGGCAGATTCAAACATCTTCAATTAGTGATCCACACGTTACACAACATTCACGCAACAGTTACGGTTACTCATTGTAACGTTACATTAATGTCATAATTAATCATTAATGCTTAACCACTGAAAAAGGCAGACATTATATTAGAAAATTCCCCATATAAGGGAGTAAAATATAACCTGTAAGGGGACATCCGAACTACTATTGCAATATACTTACTTTTTGTGTATCTTATTGCTTTCCATTTACAAGTTTGCCTACAATTATAATCTTATTCTTTGGTTATCAGAAACCCGTGTTCTTCTTAAAATAGCTTTGGGCAAAGAATCCAATTTTTTGGTTAAACAAATTGGTTCCGTTACCGGGAATATGATAAACTTTGTTTGCTTTTCAAGCGATATCCTCTGAACTATGTCGAACTCCAACGACAACAACCAGCAAAAGAATGGAACCCCACGTGGTTCAAGGGAATAATCCGCAGAAAGATCCAATAACAACAATGATAATAATGATCAAACGGTGGAACAAGACTGAATAAAGCAAATGATTGCAGAGTATGTGAGCCAAGCTTCGCAAGAATTTGCGAGGGGATTACCGGAAGCGTTACTTGCACCACCGACACCACCCCCCAATAATACCATCACCATGGAAAATCCTCAATCTGGGTTGGCAAACTCAGGAAGGGGAGATACTCCTAATGAATCTCTCGAGGCGAGACCGGGTATATCTAATAACTTTGAAGTACATACTTTATTACTAACTTTGCAGAAACAGGTGAAGGAACAAAACGATCGAATCGAACAAATTCCTGGAGTACCACCTGTTATCAAAGGCATTGACGTTGATAGATATTCTCAAAAACCTTGGAAACCAAGCGCAGCACCCGTACCCATTCCAAAGAAGTTTAAAATGCCTGACGTACCTAAATATGACGGGACAACCTACCCATGCGACCATGTAACTTCTTTCACCACCGGAGTGAAGGGCAACGACTTAACAAAACAGAAAATTGAGTCGGTCCTGGTTAAAAAATTCGGAGAAACACTTACCAAAGGGGCGGTAACCTGGTATTCTCTTCTCCCTGAAAACTCTATTGATTCTTTTGCTGAGCTTGCACATTATTTCATAAAGGCACACTCCGGTGCACAAAAAGTCGAGAAAAGGATGGAGGACATCTTTAAAATAAAACAAGGAGATTCGGAACTACTTCGTGAATTTGTAGACAGGTTTCAACAAGAAAGAATGCAACTACCAAGGGTGCATGATAATTGGGCATCCATGGCATTCGCAAGTAATCTAAATGACAAAAGCTCAGAATCCACGAGAAGACTCAAGGAAAGCTTGAGAGAATTCCCAGCTACAACGTGGAACGATGTTTATAACAGGTACAGAGTACTAAACTTCGAATAGAAGAAGATACCATTGCTCGTCCGAAAGAGGAAGATTATACCAGATCCAGGCGTTCAGAATCAGACATGAGATCGGGTAAAAACAGGTATGATCCTTACATGGGACCATCGGGATGTGAAACTCATCCCAAGTTCGAAAACACCAGGTCAGATTATGGACCACCAAGCAGAGATGCGGGCTCGTCTTCATCTAGATCCAGAAGGGATGAAGGTCAACGACCTAGAGGTAATGCGTAAATTGGGGATCATACCTTTAATGTAAGTACCTCTGAACTAATTTCAGTGTTAAGAAATTTGGGTGATAAGGTTCGATGGCCCAAAGAGATGAGGTCGAATCCGAATAAGAGGAACCCAGATCTCTGGTGTGAATTCCATAATGATCATGGACACAGAACTACAGATTGCAGATTTTTGCAAGGTGAGGTAGAACAATTATTGAAACATGGCTATTTGACAGTTGTTCAGTGAAAAAGGTAAACATGCATACATGAAGAACAGGCAGGAGCCCCTTAAACCTCCATTCCAAAACGAACCGTCAACGTGATACACGGAGGTGAAGAAGTAAACGGAGTGGTATGCAAAACGACCACGAGGTTCATAATTACACACGGAAAATGGGTTCGTGAAGATCTGGAAGCAGACGATATAACCTTCGATGATGCAGATATCGGCAGATTAATGCTCCTTCACAATGATGCTCTGGTAATATCTTTACTTATTCATGACACTAACGTAAAAAGAGTGTTTATTGATCCAGGTAGTTCAGTCAATATCATTTTGCTAAGAGTCGTGGAAGAAATGCTATTGGGGAATCAAGTCATCCCAAGGGCACGAGCCATATCAAGGTTTGATAACTCTACGGTTATAATAAAAGGAGAAATTGAACGTAGCACTTATGCTGAGGGAGTAATCAAAAGTACCAGGTTCCAAGTCATCGATACTGACATGGCTTATAACGTAATTGTGGGAAGGCCATGGATCCACGACATGAAAGAAATACCCTCAACCTTGCATCAGGTAATTAAATTCCCCTCTGAATGGGGGATTCAGCAAATTAGAGGAGATCAGCAAACCGCGAGAAATATAAATTCTGTGGTACACTACAACAAAAAAGTATAGGTGGAAGAATCAAAAGATAAGGGAATCTCTCAAGCAGGTAACACCGCCCAAACAGGCATGGAAGAAATTACTACCCAAATAGGTACGGAAGGTATTATTGCTGAAACAGGTACGAAAGAAAATACTCACGAGAAGGTGAATCAAGTTACCACGGAAGGTGCATTGGACCACACGGGTGTAGATTCTAGACCGGACGTCATTCATGAACCGGAGGAAGACGAGCACATCAAAACAACTACGGAAGAACTCGAAGCTGTTCCATTGTCTGAACAAAAGCCTGAGCACAAAATTTATATAGGCATGAGGCTGAGCCCCGATCGAAGAGGTAAGTTAATTGATTATTTAAAAGCTAACGCAGATTGCTTTGCGTGATCCCACTCAGATATGACAGGTATCCCACTAGAAGTGATGACTCATAAACTAAATGAAGATCCATCCTTTGTACCTGTTAAGCAGAAGAAAATAAAGTAAGGACCATTCAAGGACCAAGTGATTGAAGAAGAGGTACAGAGACTCTTGAAGATTGGTTCGATACGAGAGGTAACGTACCCTAACTGGCTAGCTAACACTGTGGTAGTACCTAAAAAGAATGGCAAATGGAGAGTATGCGTAGATTATACTGACTTAAATAAAGCATGCCCCAAAGATTCATTCCCATTACCACATATAGATCAAATGATTGATGCCACCGCAGGTCATGAATTGTTAAGATTTATACATGCGTATTCTGGTTATAATCAGATTAAAATGGATCCCTCAGACGAGGAAAAAACCTCCTTTATTACAAACAGGGGGACTTATTGTTATAAAGTCATGCCTTTTGGCTTGAAAAACGCTGGAGCCACATATCAAAGGCTAGTGACCAAGATGTTCCAGGAACATCTAGGAAAACAATGGAAGTTTACATTGATGACATGCTGGTAAAATCAACACGGGAGGAAGACCATTTCCGGCACCTCTCTATTACCTTTGACATTTTACGCAGGTACAATATGAAGCTGAATCCAGAAAAATGCGCTTTTGGCGTAGAATCAGGTAAATCTTAGGTTTCCTTGTATCAAACAGGGGAATAGAGGTAAATGCTGATCAAATTAAAGCTATAGAAGAAATACCTGATGTACTTATAAACAAAAAAGAAGTTCAAAGACTAACGGGAAGAATTGCAGCCTTAGGAAGATTTATTTCAAAATCTTCCAAGAAAAGTTTTAAATTCTTTGTAGTTCTCAAAAAGCAAAATCGGTTCGAATGGACTGAAGAATGCCAACAGGCTCTCAAAGACCTAAAAGTATTATCTATCAAAACCTTCATTACTGTCAAAGCCAAAGGAAGGGGAGAGGTTGTACGTCTACCTTGCCTTCTCGGAAATTGTTGTAAGTGCAGTGTTGGTAAGGGAGAATAAAGGTAAACAATCTCCTATTTATTATGTAAGCAAGACATTACTAGATGCTGAAACTAGATATCCACATCTAGAAAAATTAACCTTAGCTTTAATCATGGCATCCAAAAAATTAAGGCCATACTTTCAATGTCATCCAATCGCAGTTGTGACCTCGTATCCATTAAGAAACATATTGCATAAACAAGAACTATCAGGAAGATTAGCCATGGACCCTATTTACCGAAGTGGAGAGAGAGTTACAACTCTTCAACGGTGTTAATCCGGGTCTATGGACCCTATTTACCGATGGTTCTTCCAATATAAAAGGTGCCGGCTTAGGCATAGTCTTAATATCGCCCACGGGTGAAAAGACACGGCAGGCTATCAAATGTTATCCTATAACTAACAATGAGGCAGAGTACGAAGCTGTTATTGCAGGATTAGAACTTGCACGAGAGCTCTCAATCGAGCAAATCATGATCAAAAGCGATTCCCAACTGGTAGTAAATCAAATGCAGGGGACTTACATCGCTCGGGAGACTCAGATGCTACAATGTTTGTAAAAGGCACGAGAGCTCGTGAGACAATTCAAAACATGGAAGGTAGTACAGATACCTAGAGAGGAAAATGCTGAAGCAGATGCATTAGCTAACCTCGCAGCAGTCACAGAAGTAACAAACAAGGACAATGCAATCGTCGTTCATCTATTCCATTCAGCTATCGACCAGGATAGAAATGAGGTAACTTTCAATAATTTAACCTGGGATTGGAGAAACAAAATCCTAATTTTTTTGCAGAATGGCACCGTACCTGAAGACAAGAAAACAGCTCAAGCACTTCGCCGCAAAGCTGCACGGTTGTTTAACCAAAGAATTAGATCCTTTGACCAAAGCTGTTTCTAGGATGAACACGATTTACTGATAATCAAGGAAATAAAGAGAAACGAGTAATAGACAATATTGCAGAAATATAGAAAAGCAAAGTAGATTGTATTCGAAAATCAGATGTCCCTTTAAAAGCTATATTCCCGTCCTTTATATAGGAGATTCCTTGATATAACGTACAACTCTTGCTATGATTTCCCATTAATGACTAATTATGAAATTAATGGGGCGTTACAAAGGATAACGGTAATTGGGGTACAGTTACATAACATACGAGTAATCAATCGTGGGTCCTTGAATCTGCCTATAGCTTTGTCCAGATTCATTCTGGCCGTGTCACTTCCCTGCCTTAATCAGGTTGAGTTTCCCGTGGCTGATGGACTTGATAGTTTATTGATCCGTGCCTCTTTGTTCCGTATCTCTTTATAGAATCACGTCCAGTTGTCGCGTTTCCCTTGGTCCATGTATCCGACTGAGTTGTCTAGAATCAGCTAACGTGTGAGACTCTTTTTTACCAATACAGATAGTCCCCCCACTTACCATTTATTTATCGATTAATATTTTATAAGTGGATACGCATTTATGGCGGGAATATTTTTCCGGCGCTTTACCTCGAAAAATTGTATCCTTCTCTGAATCATAGGCGTCGTTTGTCACTTCTATTTAATGCTCAAACCACGTGTCCTTCTCAGATTGGTTCTGCAGTTACTCGGTGCTTCTTAGGTCTTTCTGCGGCTGCGTCAGTCCCGAAGTGACACCTTCAATTATGACTTCTCATCATTATTATTTTTTTCCCCATATTTGACGGTTGTCCTCAAGTATAAATACCTTTCTTCTTTTCTTTGCTTCCACGAAACACTTTCTAACTTTGTCTTTTGTAAAGAACTTTTTCTTGCCTTCGTAAACATGTCTTCTTCAAATCAACCTCAGAGAGTAATAGATATTGAGAATTTAACGCCATTTTCTGCTCCGACTAGGAGTCGGAGGGGTGGTAGACTTAGGAGTCTAAGATCCACTCCTTCGAGAGGCTCTTCTTCTTCTCAGATAGTTTCCCCTCCTTCCGCTAGGTCTCTAGTTTCTCCGAGGGCTAGGGCTTCCCAGTCTTTGTCTAGAGGTAGATATGAACGCCTTCGTGAACCTAGAGTTGATGAAATTATTTCTGCTGAGTTTGTCATTGCTAGATATAATCAAGTTCTCGTAGACCAATCTTCTTCCCTTGAGATTGTCGAAAGGTATTCAACCCTTATTACTGTGGGTCAGATTTCCCTTGTTCGTAGGGAGTGTTTTTGGAGGCCTGATTTCCCTGTCTACATTCCAAATAGTAATCAAAGAATAACGTCGTACAAGACGGGATACTCTTTTGTTTATACGTACCCTTTTACTCTAGGGTTTAGACCTCCCATTGATCCAGTCATAATTAAATTCTACCATTTCTTCAATATCTTCTTAGGACAAGTTGGTCCGCTTGTGTGGCGAGTTGTCGCATGTCTTAGGAGTTTAGCTTCTTTAGCCTCGGTTCCTTTTACTTTCAACCATCTTATTCATCTCTACTCTCCTGCCTTGTTTTGTCAAGGGATTTTTACTCTGACTGCTAGGAGTAAAAGAGTACTGGTAACCCCTGGAGATGATAAGGATAGGGGTTGGTACCTCCGGTATGTTGTTGTACCCACTGTTGGTTTAGTGGGTGAAGAAAATCTTCCCTTCCCTGAGAAGTGGAATCGTGCACGTGAGTACACTTTAGCTCACATCTATTTACTTTTCCTCGTTCTGACTTGAGATGTTTTACTAACACCGTATCTATTTTTTCTTCTCTCAGCAATCATGGGTACTGTTGAGAATGTCTTTGGTATCCGTGATTGGGTAGAAAAATTATTGTCAGTTGCTCCTTTAGAAGAGAGATCTTGGAAGTACTTCCCTGGGAAGTACGGTTGGCATGTAAAGACCCACAGTAAGTGAAGATTTTGTTCTTGCTTCTTTCCTTACTCGAGCCTCTTCTTTCTCTGTCGCTTAACTTTTTCCCTTTTGATAGGGTTCTCTGCTCGTGGGATGTGTGCTTCATCTATCCCGAAGATGTCTTTGGCCCAAGCCCAAGAGATTATTGTTGGTTAATCTTCCTCGAAGAGGAATATTGGTGAGTCCCGTTCCGTAGAAGAAGAAGAAGAAGAAGAAGAAGAAGAAGAAGAAGAAGAAGAAGAAGAAGAAGAAGAGGGTGCTTTGGTGCGCAGGCCACGGAGAAGGCGGGTGGTTTCGGACGATGAGTCTACACCCATGACTTTGCCTTCCGTGTCTGTGGTTGAGCCCTCTACCTCTGAAGATGTTTCACATTTCCCCATTCATGATTCTGTAGATTACTTGTTCCATGAAGGTTTTTACCTTGCTCTTGATGATGAAGAAGTCAATCCTCCTTCTCGAGAAGATTAAAGTGATGATTCACCCCCTTTTTTTATTTGATTGGTGGTTACCCCCAGCTCCATCAGGGGTAAACTTGGATCTTTCAAAAGTCCCCAACTGACAACTTAGGGGCATTTCGATGTATAAACCATATGCGGCTAAGTACTAGTTTGTACTTAGTTTTTACTTAGCCGTTTTTTTTCGAATATATGCAAATTAAGACTTTTTGCTTCGAGTTTCTACTTTACTCTTAAGTCTTTTGCATGTTTAATTTTCAAGGTTTTTGTTTTTACCTCTGAATTTTTGCATGAGGATGCTGTAATCACTCGTACCTTTTCATAGTAGTTACGGTGTTTGTGAGCCTTTTTGTAGTAGGCTTCATTTATGAAAGAGGGCCCTTTTATGATTGACATGAAGAAGACGTCTCAACTTCATGATAAGGCAATAGAGTGATAGGAATTTTACACATGTTTAAGAATGTTTCCAAGGAAAGTTTTTTTGTTTGAACTTCCACGACATGTTACATGTGTTTGATTATCGTCTAAAGCTCATGTTGCAACTGTTTTTGTATAACAGATTTGATATACACTTGTATTTCATAACTGTTTTTCATAGGTAACAGTTTTTTGATAT
>ML315314.1:0-10766 GCA_005239505.1 Nicotiana paniculata
CAACTATCGAGTTGACTGAAACACGAAATCAAAAATGAGACTAAACACGAAATACCACCACTAACATATTTGAACTAATGAAAAACACCAAAATCATCGCAAAAACAGATTTACACTTAAAGCAAAATACCAAAATCAATCGCAAAACCAGAATATCAGTGAACTTCGCCACTTACAAATAGCTAATCGGATTTCAAAGGTGATTAACAAAACCAATTGACTAAGCAAAACGTAATGACAGAGTAAACGACTAACTAATAAATGATTCGAAAGTATTAATTAACGATTAATATCGATGATCGCTAATGAGACTAACACGAATCACTTATCACAGATTAACAATAACAAAACTACAACCAAACAGCGGGTAAATAGAAAATCAGAAACTTAGAGGAGGGATTAGGATTTTACCTAAACCGCTAAAGCTTCAAAGAATTAGTACAACACAACTCGATGGAGAATCGACCTCCATGCCTCTTTTTCTCGATGACAAATGCCGAAAAATACAAACTCTGGCGAACCAAGTTGAGTCTAGCACTGTGTCAGAGAGAAAGAGAGACTAAGGGGTCGTGTCTATGCTGGACGAAGGCTTGGCGGCGGCAGTGAGGAGGCGGTGAAGTGGTGGCAGTGTTGGTGGTGGTGTTTTTGGAGGGGGGGAGGGGTTGAATGTTTTGAGGCTTGGAATGGAGAAGAGGAGAGTGGGAGGAGGCCGGTGGTGTAAAATTTTTGGAGTTTGGTGTGGTGAGCGGCGGCTAGGGTTCCGGTTAGGGCTTAGATTTACGGAGATTGACAGGGGTTATGGAGATTTGGGGTCCGTATTCATGGAGAGGAGGTTGAGACGAGGAGATGGCAAAAATTTGGGGGTGTTTGAAGGACGAGCGCCGCCGGTGGGCGATTTCCGGCGGCGGCAGTGGGCGGCGACGACGACAGGGGGTTTGAGAGAATGAGAAGAGAGGAAAGAAAAATAATGGGGGGAAAATGGGGAAAATTTTCAGGTAATAAGGGCTTTATATACCTCTTGAGAGATCAAATAAGGACCATTAGATCAAGGATTGATCAACGATTGAAATTCAATCTTCAAGTTATTAAACAAAACGGCATAGTTTCACCATGAAACTACGTCGTTTAGCTTATCACTCAGGTGGGCTTCACCAGACCGGGTCAAATAGAATTGGGCCACTGATTTGGGCTAAATTTTGGCTTAATTTCTTTAAAATTCAAGTAGCATAATCCCTATCCCATTTATCAAACCATTTAAACAACTCTTAAAACCTTAAACCTATACATACACAAATAAGAATAAAACACACACACACACGTATATATATATATATATATATATATATATATATATATATATATAAAATATAGGGTAGAAACTAGTCATTTACAGGTTGTACAAGCTTTCACTCAGGGGCTAAATGAGCGGAGCTTGATAGCATCGAGGCAGTTGAAACAAAACTTGATTGAGTACCCCGCTGTAACTTGGGCGGATGTGCATAACAGATACCAGTCAAAGATTAGAGTTGAAGATGACCAGTTGGGAGCCCCCTAAGGCTCGGTTTATCCAAACATGTTAGCAATAAAATATTCGAGAGAAGTAGACAGGGAATCGAGAGCGAGTAAGGAAAGGTATCAGTCGTACATCGAAGACCGAAGGAAAATCTCGAGGCGTAACATACCTCGGAATGATCGAAGAGTTGATCGAGGATAGAATTCTCGGGGAATCATAAGAAAGACAGGGTTCGATAGGCATTCAGAACTGGCGGAGCCACCTCGATTGTCAGAATATAATTTTAGCATCGATGCCTCGGGTATCGTCTCAGCTATTGGAAAAATTAGAGATACCAGATGGCCTAAACCCATACAAACTGATCCTTCTTATAGGAATACCAACTTTGATGTGCAAGTATCACGGTACACATGGGCACAGGATCGAGGATTGCAGGCAACTGAGAGAGGAGGTAGCCCAATTGTTCAATGAAGGGCATCATCAGGAATTTCCCAGCGATAGGGCCAAGAACCATTTCAGAGAAAGAGATGCCAACAGGAAAAATGAATCGGAGGAACCTCAACATGTTATTCACATGATCATCGGAGGATTCGACATCCCACAGGGACCCATATTCAAACGCACCAAAGTATCAATCACAAGGGAGAAGCGGACTCGGGACTACATGCCCGAGGACATGCTCACATTCAATGGGGAAGACACCGAGGGCTTATCTAAGACGCACAACGATGCACTGGTAATTTATATTCTTTTAAATAAAGTTCAAGTTAAATGTGTTCTTGTGGATCCAGGTAGCTCGGCAAATATAATCAGGTCGAGGGTCATGGAGCAGCTCGGGATGCTTGACCAAATCATACCAGCATCTCGAGTTTTGAATGGCTTCAACATGGCAAGTGAAACAACGAAGGGGGAAATCATCCTCCCGGTAAACGTGGCAGGAACCATACAAGACACGGAGTTTCATGTCATCAAAGGTGACATGAGGTATAATTATTTGCTTGGAAGGCCGTGGATCCACAACATGAGGGCAGTGCCATCAACCCTTCATCAAATGATTATGTTCCCAGCAAAAGATGGCATGAATAAGATATATGGGGAGCAACACGCAGCTAAGGAGATGTTTGCAGTCCATGACTTGGCACCAGTATCGAGGCCCTCTACATCGGAAAAGTCGAGCGTCAAGGACAAATAGGTAACCAAATAGCAATCACAGTTTATATCCTCGGTTGAGCCCGAGGAATAGGTGGTTGAGGACAAAGAGAAAGATTTCCTTACTCCTCGAGCTTTCGTCGCCCCCGAGGAGTCAGATGCGACGAAGTCCACGGTCGATGAACTTGAGCAGGTGATATTGATCGAGTATCTGCTGGAATGAAAGGTATACCTGGGGACGGCTAGCTAATGTAGTAGTAAAATATCTTAAGGTAGGATCCATTATGGAAGTAAAATATCCCGAGTGGCTAGCTAATGTAGTAGTAGTCCCTAAAAAAGGGAAACAAAATTAGAATGTGAGTAGAATACAAAGATTTGAACAAGGCATGCCCTAAAGACTCTTTCCCATTGCCCAACATCGATCGTTTGATCGATGCTATGACTGGCCACGAGATCCTTACTTTTCTCGATGCTTACTCCAGGTACGATCAAATTCGAATGAACCCGAAGGACCACGAAAAGACTTCATTTATCACGAAGTGTGGTACATATTGCTATAACACAATGCCCTTCGGGCTAAAAAAATGCAGGGGATACATACTAACGCCTAGTCAATAAAATGTTCGAACATCAGATAGGCAAATCTATGGAAGCTTATATTGATGACATGCTAGTTAAGTCCCTGCGCGCAGAGGACCATTTGACTCATTTGCAGGCAATATTCGACATCTTAAGAAAGTACAACATGAAACTCAACCCCGAGAAATGCGCTTTTGGAGTTCGCTCGGGCAAGTTCTTAGGTTTCATGGTGTCGAACAGGGGGATAGATATCAACCCCGACAAAATCAAAGCCATCGAGGAAATCACCATCGTAAACAATGTGAAAGTCGTACAATAGCTAACCGGACGGATAGTTGCCCTAGGCCGGTTTATCTCGAGATCATCATATCAGAGTCATCATTTCTTTTCCCTACTCAAGAAGAAGAACGAATTCTCATGGACTCTGGAGTGTCAACGAGCCTTAGAAGAATCAAACGGTATCTCTCGAGCGCACCCTTGCTTCATACTATGAAGAAGGATGAAAAACTCTACTTGTATTTAGCCGTGTCCGAGGTTGCGGTAAGTGGAGTGCTGGTTCGAGAAAAAAAAGGTACACAATTTCCTATTTATTATGTAAGTCGGACCCTAGGAGATGCTGAAAGCAGGTACCTGCATTTAGAAAAGTTAGCACTTGCACTAATAAGCGCATCTAGGAAATTAAAACCATATTTTCAATGCTACCCTATATGTGTATTGACTACATACCCACTTCGAAGTATCTTGCATAAGCCCGAATTATCGGGCCAATTGGCCAAGTGGGCCATCGAACTTGGAGGATATGATATCGAATATCAACCCCGAATGGCTATCAAGTCCCAAATTTTGGCAGACTTCATGGATGACTTTACGCATGCCCTCGTACCCGAAGTAGAAAAGGAACTCTTGCTAATAACGGGTACATCTTCGAGGGTATGGACCCTCTTCACGGATGGTGCCTCAAATGTGAAAGGGTTTGGGCTTGGTATTAATTTAAAAACACCTGCGGGCAATATCATAAGACAATCTATCAAAACTTCTAAATTAACTAACAACAAGGCCGAGTATGAGGCCATGATTGCAGGTCTCGAACTGGCCAAGGGCCTAGGAGAAGAGGTCATTGAGGCCAAGTGTGACTCCTTTTTGGTAGTAAACCAAGTAAGTGGAAGCTTCGAGGTTCGAGAAGATAGAATGAAAAGGTACTTGGACAAACTTCAAGTGACATTGCATCGCTTCAAGGAAGGGACAACACTGGACCATGTACCTCGAGAACAGAACATCGAGGCCGATGCACTTGTAAATTTGGGGTCGTCGGTTGAAGAAGATGATATTGTCCCGAGGACTGTCGTCCAATTGTCAAGGTCAGTGGTCAAAGAAGGCCATGCGGAAATCAATTCAACAAGTTTGACCTGCCATTATTGGAATAAGTACGTCGAATACTTGAAGCACGAGAAGCTCCCCTCGGACCCAAAAGAATCGAGAGCCTTACGAGCCAAAGCAGCTCGGTTCTCACTTAATGAAAATGGAACAATATATAGAAGAACCTTCGACGGACCACTGGCAGTGTGCTTGGGACCGAGGGACACCGACTATGTACTACGAGAAATCCACGAAGGCACCTGTGGGAATCACTCTGGTGCTGACTCTTTGATTCGGAAGGTTATTAGAGCAGGGTATTACTGAGATAACATGGAAAAAGATACTAAAGAGTTCGCTCGAAGGTGTGATAAATGTCAAAGGTTCGCACCGATGATCCATCATCCCGGTGAACAACTCCATTCGGTCCTATCCCCGTGGCCATTCATGAAATGGGGGATGGACATTGGCGGCCCCTACCAACGACGCCAGGTAAAGCTAATTATTTTGTTTATGACTGACTACTTTTCAAAATGGGTGGAAACGCAGGCCTTCGAGAAAATAAGAGAAAAATAAGTCATTGACTTCATATGGGACCATATCGTGTGTCGGTTCGGGATACCCGACGAAATAGTCTGCGACAATGGGAAACAGTTCATCAGCAGCAAAGTGACAAAATTCTTCGAGGACCATAAAATCAAAAGGATCCTATCTACGCCCTATCACCTAAGCGCAAACGGCTAGGCCGAGTCCACAAACACAACTATAATTCAAAACTTGAAGAAGAAGTTGAATGATGCTAAAGGGAAATGGAGAGAAGTATTGCCCGAGGTTCTATGGGCATATCGAACAACGTCAAAGTCGAGCACGGGGGAAACCCCGTTTTATTTGGTGTATGGGTCCGAAGCGTTGATTCCGATCGAGGTCAGCGAACCTAGCGTTAAGTTTCAGCATACTACCGAGGATTCGAACCACGAGGCTATGAACACTTGTCTCGAACTAGATGAAAAGCGTGAAGCCACACTAGTTCGAACAACTGTGCAAAAGCAAATGATCGAGAGGTATTACAACAGAAGGGCGAACCTTCGCCATTTCGGAGTCGGGGACTTAGTTCTAAGGAAAGTCACCCTCAATATTCGAGACCCAAACGAAGGGAAACTAGGCCCCAATTGGGAAGGACCGCACCGAGTCCTCGGAGTCGTAGGGAAAGGATCCTACAAACTTAGCACAATGGAAGGAGAGCAACTACCAAACAATTGGAACATATCACTGCTCAAACGATATTATAGATATGACCTTCTCCCCTTTATCATTTATATTTAAGATTAACTCTTTGCAGATGTTCGACTGGAGATATCGAAGCATCATTCAACTCGAAGACCTTAGGTTTTAAAGCATGTGTTGCACTCTTTTTCCTTAGATCGGGTTTTATCCCAAATGGGTTTTTCCGGCAAGGTTTTTAACGAGGCAACATTTATATGCTACCTAAGAGGAATTCAATAAAGTATTCAAGGCTTCTTTTCAATCAACCTCGAATATTGGGGGGCATCACCCTCGGAGGTTGTATTTTCTAAGAAAACAATTCCCGCCAATGAAGACCTCGATAAGAGAACTTTGTAATGGGCCAAACGGTCGAATGAACCGTGTCCATATAGAATAATCGATTCCCCAATGGCAAAACATGTACGCATGTATCAATTATTCAAAGAAGCATTTTTTCTATATCAAAACACTTTGTGTTTCAAAGAAATCTACTATTATACGAGTTTCACACTTATAATTCTACGAGAAACGGCTCAAGGGCCATAATGTAAATGCACCCCAAATACTCGAGGACTGTCATCGACATTCAACACATCGAGTCATCAAAAACTCGAACTCATAAGACCTCAAAAAGGCATATTCGAACTCATAAGACCTCAAAGAGACATCCCCTCGATACAAAGGCCAAGGCCACCATACTCGGGGGCTAAAGGCTACGTCCATATAAAGGGCTACAACTATATAAAAGACCACGGTCATATGAAAAGGCTACAGCCGAAATAATGTGGCTCGGAGATGTCCGACTTCCGCCATATAACTAAAGGCCTTCAAACACTTCAAAAAACCGGTTAAATCAGGCTACCCTCGGCAAAAGCAAATGATAAAGGGCTTTAATAAAACCAGTCCTCGAATAATTCAGAGGCTTCGATAATATCAGCCTTCAAAAAAACCTCAAGAGGTATTCAACTAACGTTACACAAGGTATTCAACCAACGAGTACGAATACAAAAAACACATGTTAAGGCATACCAAATTTTTCACTAAGTCTTTTAGCCGGAAAGAGGGAAAAACTATAGCCACTTTAAAGGCCGAATTGGACCTACCTAAAGAGCCTAAGGGCCAACCTAAAATAGCCTAAGGGCCAACCTAAAAGGTCTTAAGCTCCAACCTAAAAGGGGCCTAAGGGCCAACCTAGAAGAGCCTAAGGGCCAATATTTAAGAGCATAAAGGGCGAAGCACACAGAGCTCGAGGACTTACTCTCACTTAGCTCGAACTCAAAAGTCCCATCACCTCGAGCTAGCGTCAAACTGACTTAAAGCTTAGCCCGAGGATAAAACCCTAAGAGGTATTCTGTCAGTAAACCCAAGGGCTTACCTTACCTCGAATTTGAGCCGATGCTCATTCAATTATCAAAAGTTATAGAATCAAAAATCAAGAAAAATTTGAAGGAAATTGAAGGCTAAGAAA
The DNA here is from genome assembly GCA_005239505.1 of Nicotiana paniculata. Classification (NCBI taxonomy): domain Eukaryota; kingdom Viridiplantae; phylum Streptophyta; class Magnoliopsida; order Solanales; family Solanaceae; genus Nicotiana; species Nicotiana paniculata. Next base: position 7,326 of record ML315314.1, read on the forward strand.
AAGAAGGAAATTCCTTTCTTTTCATATATACAAAAGGTATTACAAAGGAGTTCTACAAAACAAAAAGAAGATTACAAAAAGATAGAATTTTTTTTATCTATGCCAGGGGGGCATCCCCCTCCGGTCCAATGACTTTCCCCGGACATGTTAATCCCTCGGGACCAGCCTCTTCCTCGGGAGTAGCCTCTTCTTCAATCTCCTCTTCTTCATCTCCGGAACCACCCTGGCCATCTTCGACGTCATCATCATCGTCGGAGGTAAGGACAAATTTGGCATCAGTCTCATCTGACTTAGCTTGCTTTATCTCTTCAGAGAGATCAAAGCCCTCGGCGTGGACTTCTTCGAGAGTCTCCCTCCGAGATCGACACCTAGCGTAGTCGTTGCTCCGTTTCTCCCGGTCGGCAGCTGTCGTGCCCCCCCTTTTTCTCGCGAAATCGGGTTTCGACATTTGACAACTCCTTTTGAAAGGTAGGGAAAGGGAATTCGTTATTAGAGTCGCCACTTAGCGGATTAAGGTGCGTTAGGGAACCTATTACAAATAATGCAGATTATACCAGTTTGCGTCACCAGAGATCGGGTAAGGGCGCAAATTACCTTGAGGAGAAGGTGTTAGGCACCCCTCGAGGTCCACAATGATGGGTCCTAGCCAAACTTAAATTATGCGAATTAGTCTAGGAAAGCGAAGAAAACTATTTAATAAGGGTGGGGGGTCCAAAAATTTTTAGCCTAAAGGATCACCCCGTGCAACATAAATAATACTTCGTAACTCTCCCAAGATGGGGGTGTTACTCATATTATCCAGCGGGCACAGACTATCATCTCCTGCTACCCGATTACTATCTTTAAGTTGTTACCTAAAGCGCTCTAGTTGATTCTAATTCGTTTCACGTGCGAGCACTACCTGTCCCTTACCTATGGCCCTGGAGGCATTAGGGTATCTATTTGGTATGGTTCTAGACTAAACCTAGGTGCTCAAAATTGTAAAATACTAGGTGACAGGAAAAACAATTAAGACTTTTCAAATAAAAGTAGATATGGGCTCATATTTCCGCACATAAACAGCAAATGCACGCAACTGAGTAGCAGATTTTATTAATCATGAAGTCCTCTAGGCAGGATATCTATATGAGAAATAGGCGAGCAGTAGTTTGCAAAAATCAATTTTAATGCGAGTGTGGGTACCTACTATTTGCCTACTGATTTTATTTGGTGCTATATCTGGGCATTTCATGCGTTAGTGAATAATAAATCATAATCCTAAGTCCAGAATTATTCTTCAATCCTATAGGCATGTTGTCTAAGTGATGGATGGTTATAATCGTATTCAGAATCATTTAATAGAGTCCTATAGACATGATTTCTATGAGTGAACCGATTTTAATCCTATAGGCATGATTTCTACCATCGAACTGTTTTTGATCCTGTAGACATGTTATCTATTATTAAGCAGATTCTCAATCCTATAGGCATGTTATCTACTATTGAACAGTATTTAACCAGGAATTTATACACATTGTCCGAAAAGAGTTAAATCATATATTGGTCCTATAGGCATGATTGCTAACACATATTTATTTGACAAGTTGATGTACCTAAAGGCAGGATTTCTAACAAGTCATCATATTCATCCTATAGGTAGGATTTCTAACAAATCATAATTTTGACCCTATAGGCAGGATTTCTAATATGTAAGCACATTATAGAACTTGCACAATTAACAAAATGAGCAGAATCATCAGTACAAATGAAATCCTATAGGCAGGATTTCTATCGGTTTAACAAAAGAAACTAAGAAACCCTCCCGATTTTACTAAATACCCCAGAATTTGTTTAATACAAAATTATTACAGACCAGGTAAATAAATGAATTACATAATAGACTATAGACAGCCTACAACAGGCCCAAATACACCTGGGAAACCCAGGCCCTCAAACCATATCAGCTCTAATCAGGTACAAAACAGTCAATGGTGAGTGATTCACCCAGAGCACACATAAAACCCAGGTTTCTAATGTGTCAAAGTTCCCAAGGGCTTCACGGACCCAGGGAAATGCTCCCACTAGAGAACCAAATACTCAGAAGTTATGAAAAGGAGATTAGGAACCCAAACCCCAGTGTGTCAAAGTTCACAAAAGTCTCATATGGACCCCGAGCAGTGCTCACACTGGGGAGGTTGAGGATAGAATCTAAAGGACCTAAGAATAGGAGTTTTAAAAAAATAGCAGAATGTAAAAGAAGGCAGGGACAGATTTAAAACAGATTTGATTTTCAGAAGAAAGCCATCATAATAGAGTTTAAGACACAGAATATATAGACAGGATTGCACTAAGAAAACAAGCAAGGTTTGCAAAGTTGTTTATGCAAAGCACACAATTTTTAATAAGTCAAAGTCTGGAAAAGTGTAGTTAAGCTAAGTGTACATGCTGGCATTTAGGGCGGCCTTTTAATTACAGAAACATTTAGACAATATATTAAGGCAAGCAGTCAGATAATCACATAAAGCCAAAGGGATGCAAGACACATTAGAAAGCAAGTTGTCAGAGCACATGAATGACAGGGAAAGGTTAAATCAAAATACAAATCTGTAAAGTTTTAGGATTGATTAACTAATTATCATACTAGTAGTATCCTAAAGATGCTAAGTTCAGGACAGGTTCAGAACTAGCAAAACAGCCTACATGAAACAAGTTAAAGGACATTAAGTTAACCTCTAAGAGGATTCATATTATTTGAGAATAACCAATCTCATAGCTAACAATATCAATTATAGGACTAGATGAACTCATATAAACATAGAAGTGGTAGAATCATGCTCAGAATACTTTAAACATGTTGGATCGAATACACAAGTTATGGAAACATAGAAGATAAAATGACAAGGGATAGTCACTCACCAGTTAGGCAGGAAAGCAAGAAAATATACCACAATATTCAAGTCCAGAATTAATTGGCCTTGGCTTTTAGCCGGCCAAGACCAGAAGCAAACGAGCAAAGAGAATCAGAATTAAACCTTAAGTTTTCAGTGAGAGTATTGATAGTTCCAGTATGTCTAAAGGGGAAAGGAAAAGGGGTTTAAATAGTGTAGGAACTAAACGCATAAACATGGAAAGTAATTAATTCAAACGATCAGTAAAGAAGAAAAAATTTGAAACCCTAGTTTTTTTAGGTAAACCCCACAAAATCGGCAGAAAATAAAGATAATCAACTACATATTACATGTGATGAACATAGAAAAGAAATTATTCAAAATAAACACATAATCGAACCAGATCTGGTCCAAATGAAAAGGGTCTGAAACCCTAATTTAGGGTAAGTAAAAGAAATCGACAAAAATGGCAGATTCATGCATAATAGGACAAATATAGACGGGATAATGCTTAAAATTAAAGCTTGAACCAGTTTTGGTTCGAACCAAAAGAGGATCTGAAAACCCTAACCTT